>VDFB02184943.1:12500-31048 GCA_007258455.2 Sequoia sempervirens | reverse complement strand
CCTCCTAACTATGTGCAACCAAATGATGTAATAGCCCTAATCCAAGGTATGAACTCAATCAACTTAGACATTCCTTTCCATCAAGATGAGTTACCTCCATTAGAAGTGCAAAAAAAAAAATGAGGCTTTCATGATAAAATCTATCATTAGTAGGGTTGGCATAAAGAAAACCCTTGTTCACAATGGCTTATCCCTTAACATGTTTAGCATAAACCTTTTGGATAAGCTTGGAGTGGATAAGACTAAGATTGAACTTGATTCTTTATCTATTTGAGGATTTGACAATGTAGGAAAACAACTACTTGGTGTGATCACATTACCTATACAAGTTGGAAAGGCCACATTGCAGACTTCTTTTCATGTTATGCCTCAAGATATTTCATATGATCTTGTTTTGGGAAGACCATGGATTAACAAAATGCATGCAGTTCCTTCAACTCTTCATTGCATAATGAAGTATGTCTACAACAACAAAGTGTATACAATCAAGGTTGACCCTGAACCACAAAGTTGTTTGCACATAGAGAAAGAAAAGGAAAGTCATTTGAAAACATTGATACCAATTTCCAAACTAGAACTTGTGCAAGAGGAAGAAAAAGAGGACAATATTGAAAAATACACAAAGTTATTAGAGGATGATTTTGGTTCCTTGTATTTTATGCCTACATTCATGGGAGAATACAAGATCATAATAAAAAAAGTCTAAAAAGAGAAAGGAACCAATGGTAATGTCAACAAAAAAATTGGAAAAACCTTCAAAAGCATCCACTTCAACCACTTTAGAAGAAGAAACAATTTACACAAATGAAGTTGATTATGAACAACCACCAAATCCAAAAAGAAATGGAAAATCTTTATGGAAGAGGTTACAAACTTTTGAAACAACTTGGTTATAGTGGAAAGGGATGTGGTGCTAGAGAACAAGGTATTTGTGTCCCTGTAGAGCCTAACACACAAGAAACCACTAGTGGTCTTTTTTATTGTCCCTCAAAAGAAACAAAAGCATCAAAAAATCCTTCACTCAATACCAGCACTATTACAAAAGATTCTTATAAGAAAACTTTAACCTTGGTGCATCCTAAACTAATAGAAACAACTAGTGGTCTTGGTTATTTTCCCTTGAAATAAATGAAAGAATCAAATCTAAATCTTCACTTAATATCAATGTCATCATACAAAATACTCCTAGGACATCTTCAACCACATTTTTTAGTAATGATTTGAGTTCACTAGATTTTACACCCTCTTTTAAGGGAGAGTACAAAATATCACAATCTAAAGATTCGTATGTATGTATGACACCTTGTACTAAGCAAGAGATGTTTTTTTTACAAATGAAAGGAATATCTTCTACTATTGATCAAGAGAGTACCTTTTTGAAGCTTCTCTAGGCTCGCTTGATATCTCTCCCTCCAAAAATATGAAAGATTTTTTTTTAAAAAAGTTCATTTTGTGCATATCATCGAGTTCATGGTCATTCTACTATCAAATGTAAGGCTTTAAGTGATAAAATTCAACATCTTCATGATTGTGGCACTCTTCCTTATGTTGATGCACCTATTTCATCTAATGTATGTTGATTGTCATCCTATCATGTTGCTCATCACTATGTGGCATTAGTAGCTTTAAGTGTTTTGCTTGAATTTCCATTCATGGTGGTACAATATTAGGTGTAACCATATCTCTCTTGGAAGAAACATGATAGTTCTTAGTGGTTTTCTTTGTCTCCATGATTGGGGGGCAAGGATAACTAGTTTTCCAAGTTGTGCATTCTTTTCAAGGATCACCTCTTTCTCTCTTTCTACTTAAAATACCAGCATAGCTTAATTTTGTTGACATTTTAAGTGGGGGGCATATTATCCCCCGTTCATCATTTGCATGTCCCTTCTTAGAGATGATAAAATATATATGCTAAGAAGTGTGAAATTTTTATTCAAAGTGTGGTCTTCTCAATTCACGTGATGTATCTTCTTGGTGGTGTCATTGGGTTTGATGTCCTCCAAGATCATGACTTTTCTTTGCATATAACATTCCTCAAGTAGTGGTGATGTCCTTTAAGTTGTGAATCTTTTATCCTTGACTTGTCCTCTCTTGGAGACATTAGGCACTATGTTGGGTATGTGCAGGATCATGATGGGCCAAAAAGTGGCGATATGATGGGTATGTGTAGGGTATGTGGCTCGCGACTTTTTTTTACCCAAAATTGATGAAACGAAAAGGGTTTTTAAAGGAGATTCTCAACTTTCCACCAATATAAGCAATTATGCTTTACTCTAAATTAATAAATAATTTTATTATTCATTTTCCTATTTGAATTATGACTAAATTTGATTGATAGGCTAATTGAAAAACATCTATAACTTTCAAAATGGTATCACATTTTGAATTCAAAACATGTGTCACATTCTATGCCCGCACTATAGGATTAAAAAAAGAATTTCAAGCGCGAATTTTGACCATGTTAAGGTGGTCAGACATACGAAGTTTTATATTTTAAAAGTTGTAATAAAAAAATCTATACTTAATTATTTACTTGGAAAAATTACAAAAATATGCATCAAGCACGCAGACATGATTCCTCTACTTATATCTAAAATCTTATAAAAAAATATTATCATTTTATTGTGGTTAGTGTCGTGACAGACACCTTACTACTTATTTTTCCCTAAAATTTAAGTGCTAATTCCATTGAAATTTCAAATTTTCACCAAAATACTTTTTAAAAATAAACTAGTAGAAGTTTAGGAACTACATTCAATTTGCTATATGTTTTATTCTTACATACTTTTTGAAATAACATAGATAACTTATTTCAAATTTTACCAAGTTTCCTAACACTAATTTTTCCTCTGAATTTTTACTCACTTAAGCTACTGCTTTTTCCATGATGATCCTACACATACCCTATTCCCTAAGAGGAGACCTTACATGAACTAAGAAAAACCCATTTGAATATCCTATTTGTATTTTTTTCATGAGTTCTTAGCATAACACAACTTAAAGACATTAGATTTCCACAATCCATATCAATGAAATTTTGCTTCTTCTAGATTAAACTGTGAGCTAGTTTTTGAATCAAATTTTTTTATCACACTTCGTGATCCATCATCAGGATGGAAGAAGAGTAGAAGGAGTAGCAGATTGCATATCAAAAAGAGTTAAAAAGGGAGAGATGGGGAAAAGAAGCACAAGAATCAAGGGAGTTTCCTAAAAGAGGAAAAAAAATAAACAAGGGCCACAAAAATGAAAAATATTAATACAATAATATCACATTAAGAGAATGCAATCATTCAATTAAAAAACACAATATGAAAAGAGAAAACTAAGACAAAATCAATGCAAACAATATCAAGAGATTAAAAAATTTCAATAATATACCATTAACATAGAAAAAGGAAAATAAAAATGATAACAATGAAACCAATAATGAAAAAAATTGAGACAAGAAATATAACAAACATTAACCTTTGTAATATTTGTGATATTTAAAGAAAAACAAAAAATAGGTAGCATTTAAGAAATAAAAGAAGGGCCACAAAATGAAAAATAATAATACAATAAAATCAAAATTAAGAACATACAACAATTCATATAAAAAACATAAACAATTGAAAAGAGAATTTACTAAGACAAAAGCAAAGAAAATAAAAAAAAGAGATTAAAAAGATTGCAAAAATATAGTAATACCAAAGATAAAGGAATAAAAATAATACAAAGAAACCAAAATAAAGATATCGAAGAATAAAACTTGAAGATGCCAATAATGAAAAATGACAAGAAATATTACAATTATTAACCTTTGTAATATTTGTAATATTTAACAATTAAAACAATAATATAAAATGAGAAAAACTAAGAACACTGCAAAGTTACAAATATCTAAAGAAAAAAAAAAGGAAATAAAATAGAGTCACTTCAAAGATAATAGAAAGAAATTAAAAAAGCAAGAATAGTGAAAGGATTGTAATAATGAAAAATGACAAGAAATATTACAAATATTAACCTTTGTAATATTTGTAATATTTAGCAAAAATATCAATAAAATAAAATGAGAAAACTAAGAATACCACAAAGTTGAAAAAATATAAAGATAAAAATAGACACAATTAAATAGAGACACTTAAATGATAAAAGAAAAAATTAAAAAAGGAAGAATAAAGGAAGGATACCAATAATGAAATAAAAATAAAACTAAAAAATTAATCAAAGCAAAAAATTAATAAGGAGAACCAAATAGCCCATACCAATTAGAATTAAATTTGAAAATAAAAATTAACACGAAATTTTAACAATAAAAAAATAGAGGACAAACTTGAACCAAAAATAATTATTGCAATATAATAAAAAACAACAAAAATATAGGAAACATTTAAGAAATAAAAGAAAGGTCACAAAATGGTAAAAATAAAAGGTAAGAGGGACTATAATAAAAAGACAAACTAGATCATTAAATAAAAAGAAGAAAGAAGGATTTAGGAGAGACAAAAAGAGGATAAATGACAAAAATATAATAAAAGACAAAAGCAACGAAAGAAAAAAGGGGGGAAGGATTGAGAGGACAAATAACAATTAGAATTATCCCTCTGCTCCACTTTCTTCTCCTTTCAAGGAGTCATCTACGAGCAAGTAGATGGGGTAGCTATGGATTCCCCTCTCTCTCCCATTATTGCCAATCTTTACATGGAGTACTTTAAAGAAGTTGCTCTTTTTTCCTTCCCCCTCAAACCAAGGTGGTGGAAACGATATGTAGATGATACGAACATATGTCAGCCTCATGGCATGGAAAGTCTTGAAAATTTTCATGCCCACCTTAATAGTTTCAACCCTTGTATCGCTTCCACTAAAGAGATTGTCAAATCTAACAACCAACTCCCCTTTCTTGACATATTTGCTAACCAGAAAGCCAGATGGTTCCTTAGCTCATAGTTTCTACCGCAAGTCTACTCATACTGGCCTCTACCTTCACTCCTCTTCTCACCACCACCTACCCCAAAAATCTTGCATCCTTTGAACCTTAACCTTAAGAACTTTCTGAATTTGTGATGAAGATAGCTTAGACCATGAGTTATCTTATCTTCATCATGTCTTCCTTTTGAATGGTTAAAAAAAAAAAAAAATCTCTAGAATTTTCAACCAAACTAAATCAAAATTATTTTCCTTACCAAAGTCCACCCAGCTCTCCACCCCCCTTTCTTCTCCCTTCCTTATATTGAAGGCTTATCTCAAAAAATAGCTAAAATCCTTCTTATAAAGGGCATTCGGTGTGCTTTTAAACCTATCTCTACCTTAAGAAACCTCATCCCTTCTGCCAAAGACCCCAAGGACATGTACATGTACTTAGGTGTCTACAAGGTTGCATGTTCTTGTGGTATTTCCTACATTGGTGAAACTAGTCGCTCTTTTAAAGCCAAAATCAAAGAGCATTGTACTGACATTAAACACGAGTGTGTCCTCAAGTCTACCCTTGCTAACCATTCTTCCTCTACCAAACACCATATTTTCCTTGAGAACACCCAAATCTTATCCCTTGAAAATAACTTTTTCAAATGGAAGCTTAAGGAAGCTATTGAGATCAACAACCACCCCTCAAATCTTAATCGTGACGATGGTTGGATTTTCATCTCCTCTTGGAAACCTTGTTTATCCAACCTCTCTCCTCGTGTCCCTCCTCCTTCCTAGCTTTCTTCGTCTCTCTCACTTGTCCTTTCTCTTCTCTCCTCTCAATCCTTACCCCTTTTTTCTTTCGTTGCTTTCGTCTTTTATTATTTTTTGGTCATTTATCCTCTTTTTGTCTCTCCTAAATCCTTCTTTAATTCTTATTATTTTTATTTAATGATTTAGTTTGTATTTTTTATTATAGTCCCTCTTACCTTTTATTTTTACCATTTTGTGGCCCTTCTTTTATTTCTTAAATGTTTTCTATATTTTTGGTGTTTTTTATGATATTGCAATTATTATTTTTGGTTCAAGTATGTCCTCTATCTTTTTATTGTTAGAATTTTGTGTTAATTTTTCTTTTCAAATTTAATTCTAGATAATTGGTATGGGCTATTTGGTTCTCCTTATTAATTTGTTGCTTTGATTAATTTTGGTGATTTTTTTGTTAATTTTTTAGTTTTATTTTTATTTTCATTATTGGTATCTTTCCTTTATTCTTGTTTTTTTTTATTTTTTTCTTTTATCATTTAAGTGTCTCTATTTAATTGTGTTTATTTTTATCTTTATATTTTTACAACTTTATGGTATTCTTAGTTTTTCTCATTTTATTTTATTGATATTTTTGTTAAATATTACAAAGGTTAATATTTGTGATATTTCTTGTCATTTTTCATTACTACAATCCTTTCACTATTCTTTCTTTTTTAATTTCTTTCTTTTATCTTTGAAGTGACTCTATTTTATTGAGTCTAATTTTTTTTCTTTAGATATTTGTAACTTTGTGGTGTTCTTAGTTTTTCTCATCTTATGTTATTGTTTTAATTGTTAAATATTACAAATATTAAAAAGGCTAATAATTTTAATATTTCTTGTCATTTTTCATTATTGGTAGCTTTTTTTTATTCTTCAATATCTTTATTTTATTTTATTTTTATAGATGAGTGTTACCAAGACATAGGGGGTAACTCCCGATTACATTTTCAACAAAAAACATTCAGCCCATAGGCCTTTCATGTTGTCACAAAAGAACAACATAACTACCCTCAGTGAGAAAGGATCCCAAATTGCCAGAAAGAATCTCATCTTTACATCATGTAGATATAAGACAATCACCAAACCAAACATTGAATACGCAGTGAATTCATCTTCACAAAACAACCACCTAGATTCCCAAACTATGATTTAAAATTGCCAAAAGACCCCCCAAATCCGTCAAGCACCTTAGGCTATCAAAACCGATCCATGCTCGATCTGAATTCATGAATTGGGAAAAGGTGTTCATGTTGTTGTTTTTTACTCTAGCACGTAAGACTTCCCAGGCGTCCGACATGAAGTTTTTTGTTGCCTCAGCCTTGGCATCCTCCAATCCCTCATCCAGGGCCAGTTCTGGGTCAAAAAATGCTTTCAGGAAACTCACCCATCCTCTAGTGGACAACTCCATTGTTGCATTAGTGGTAGCAGAAACATTGATGCCAACAACAATCCTATTCAGTCGCACCGCAACCCACTCTTTTGATTCATGAAAATCAACCAGAGCACCGCAAACTGTTTCATAGATTCTACCGTCGCACCAGTGTTGATGCACACCTAATACCTTCGTAGCAATTGCAGCAGTTGCGTCAAGGGCCTCTCTGTTATGGCGAATGAAGAGGCGAGAGCATTGGCTTGCCATAGTCTCCTTAGCACACGCACAGGCAACTCCGAATTGGAAAACCATGGTTTTATGGTTTCACTTTGACACTGAAGAACCCTAGACCTTGGGCCAAATATAGCCGATCAGATATCTTGTACCCCAGAGAAAATGGAGAGGTTCAATGGTCTGTTCTGCCAAGACTGGATAACGCACAGTTGAAGCCTTCAATCCAAGACAACTCGTAACTAGTAAGAGACAGAGGGCCACCATTTCTAGTTTGACCCATACGGGATATCAAGTGTGGAGATCCAACGTAAGATATGGGTAAATCTGCAAATGTACAAAGTTGCCCTTCCTCCTGCTATTTCCAGTCCAGCACAACATAGCTTGTATTCCGTAACCCTAAGCTGGTGGCCTTTGGTACCACTCCTGATCACTTGCCACCAACTCCAGGAGTCTGTTCCAATGTTCCGCTTTGGAATCGATAATTAACTCATCCACTTGCCCAACCCCGGCATTCGCTAGATAGTTGGCAGCTTTGTTTGCCTCCCTAAAGGCGTGCCTGATTTTAAAATTTTCCAATTTTCCTATTTGTTCCTTGATTTGGCCAACCCAGGCGTCAAGATACCAGCTAGGTGATCTGCCATTCGTAATAGCTTGAATGTAAATCATTGAGTCTCCCTCGATTTCAATTGACTTTATTCCTTTACTGATACATAGTTGAACTCCCATCAGGAGTGCTTCAAATTCGGCAACATTATTGGTTCTTTCCCCCAAATTTTTCGAGGCGGCCCAAACACAATCACCCATGTGATTTCTAATTATGCACCCAGCCCCCGCAGCCTCGGGATTCCCTTTTGCTGCCCCATCGAAATTCAATTTCCAAGGGAGATCCACTGGCCCTTGCCATCGTACTAATTTTCTATCAACCTTTTCTATTGCGGACGTGCGTGCCTTTGGTCTTTTTAAGCTATCCCACATTTTCTTAATATCTTCATCCCATTTTGTGAATTTCGAGCAGGATTTCACTCTTGTCCTACTATTTGCTACTTCGATGATTGCTGCTTTCAGTTTTTCAATTAACCTGGAATTTTGGAGCGCTTCGCCTCTGAAGATTCTCCTGTTTCTTTCTTTCCAAATGTGCCATACTACCAATGATGGAGCCAAAACCCAAAGGATTTTCCAATAACCATTTATGTTACCCATCTTCCATGAGTTGAGGAATTCGTGCAAGTTCTTCTGTCTCGGGCCTGGTATAGAAAAAGAGTTATGAAGCCAATCCCAGCAAAACATTGCAGTAGGGCATGAAAGGAATAAATGATTAGCATCCTCTTCATTGTGTTCACACATGACGCAACGAGTTGGGCCTAAAAATCCCATTCTTTTTAAACGTTCCATTGTTAAGCACCTCTTGTGGAATGCAACCCAAAGAAATGCCCCTGCTTTGGGTAGCACGACTTGATCCCAACATAATCTTGCCAACCAATCTACTCTTGCGCCAATTTCTGCTTGAATTTGATAACCCAATTTGGCAGAGTATTCTCCTAATTTTTCCCCACACCACACAATGGAATCATTTTCTCTGGATATTAGGACTACCCGATTGTTTAGTTCTTCTATGGTTTCCTTCAGTTTAATTTGGTCTAGATGTAAATGTTGCAGATTAATCCAGTTCGCTTTTCCGCCTTCTGAGGATGCTGAAGGATTGAGATACCTGGAAATTTCAATACCTCCCTCACTTTCCAATTGTCCTACTTCCACTTCTAAATCAAATTGTTCAGCCAAGCTCCTATAGTTGATTTCTTTGTATTATTTTTATTCCTTTATCTTTGGTATTACTATATTTCTGCAATTTTTTTAATCTCTTGTTTTTATTTTCTTTGCTTTTGTCTTAGTTTTCTCTTTTCAATTGTTTATATTTTTTATATGAATTGTTGTATGTTCTTAATTTTGATTTTATTGTACTATTATTTTTCATTTTGTGGGCCTTATTTTATTTCTTAAATGCTACCTTTTTTTTTTTCTTTAAATATTACAAATATTACAAAGGCAAATGTTTGTTATATTTCTTGTCTCAATTTTTTTTATATTATAATTGGTTTCATTGTTATCATTTGTATTTTCCTTTTTCTATGTTAATGTTATTTTATTGAAAAAATTTAATCTCTTGATATTATTTGCATTTTGTTTGTCTTAGTTTTCTCTTTTCATATTGTGTTTTTTAATTGAATGGTTGTATTCTCTTAATGTGATATTATTGTATTAATATTTTTCATTTTTGTGGCCCTTGTTTAATTTTTTTCCTCTTTTAGGAAACTCCCTTGATTCTTGTGCTTCTTTTCCCTCATCTCTCCCTTTTTAACTCTTTTTGATCTACAATCTACTACTCCTACTCTTCTTGCATCCTGATGATGGATCATGGAGTGTGATCTGAAACATTGATTCAAAAACTAGCACACAGTTTAATCCAGAAGCAGCAAAATTTCATAACACAACTTGTTAGCCTTGTGAAGCTCGAAGTTACAACCTTTTCATAGTCACCAAGCATAACACACCTTTCTTTCTGGTAGGGCCATGTTTGTTCATAAGTTCTTTTAAGTCTTTGGCATTGTATGTTTTTGTAGATCTTGTGTGTGTCCCTTTATGCTTATGCTGGTTTTCCATGGGATCTTGGATCCTAGGGGCTTAGCCACCTCCTTGATCTTTGTCATCCTATCCCATCAACATTTGTGAACTTGGACCCCTCTTGACACATATTTGTCTACTTCATTGTGAGTTTGTGCTTGCGTTCATGCACTCACTAAAGTGGGGGCTAAATGTAGCATAGAAAAATGTACTCCTTTAAATTTTCACACTTTGTTTGGGCCCCTCAATTAAATTATACTTAATTATGCTTTAATAAGCCCTATTTTACATCTACAAGCCTAATAAATTACACTTTTTGAAGGGGAAACTTAACAATAATTAATGCCAACACATAACACTTTACCTTGAGCAATGTGTGTTCCAGTAATAGGGACCTAGGACCCATTCACCCATGGGAAAAAGGGTCCACCCTACGCCTTTGAACCCAAATTTGAATTATGTTTCGAGTGGTATTTTAACATCCTCAAATTCAGATTTTCAAGTCATCTTGCAATTCTTAATTTTCAAGAAATTAAGGATACATACCTATAAAGACAAGGTTAGTTTATCAAATCAACTAGAATATTTTTGAGAGATCAATCCTAAGAGAAAATATTATTGTCAAGACCATTCAAGGGAGGATTTATCAATCATCTATAGCAGCAATCAAGATCTCAAGCATCATGTCAAAATCTTTTGCAATTATGCATGTTTTTGGAGCTAACATTGTGATGTAGTTTTCAAGTTTCAAGCATCAATTCAAGTCATCAAAATGAACATCCAATTCATCCATTTCATACAAATTCCAGTCCTTCAAGGATCTCCATTCAAGGGTTTGATGAGTTGCAACATTGCATTGTTCATTCATCATCCAATTCATGTTTTATTTAAATTCAAGGTTTAATTACCAAAATGGTGATTGACCAAGGCAAACCCCCATTCATAAAAAAACAAAAAATTTCCCTCTTGTCTTTGTATTGCAAGTCCTAGGTTGAAGAAAAATTGAAGAGTGCAGACCTCTAAAGTGCAAAATTGCAAAAGTTGCAAAAGTTGTCAAAGTTGCAAGAAAAGTTTTCAAGATCATGGAAACTCAGATCTTAGATTTATTTTCCGTCATTTTCAATTGAAACCAGTGGGAAATTGCATCTCAGATCTGTCTTCAAAGGCTCCCAAAAATTTAGTTCAAAAAGCTATCTCAAGACCCATTCGCCATTTCTCAACACTTAGCAACCAATTTTTGAGGCAAGTTTTAAGTGTCTTCCTCATCCAATTTGCACAAAAATTACTATTTATGTTAGAGCTATGCTTCATCTACATGAATCGGGTCTTAGGTTACAAATTTGAGGTCATTTGCTATTTTATTTTCATCTCCCAAAAATGTTGTTTGAAGTTTACCCCCCGTCCACACACACATAAAGGAAATTGCTAGATCATCCATGGAATTGACTTACCTCAGGGTTGAAAGTTAATTCTATCTTGGAGAATCTCATTTGAAAAATGAAATAGAAGAAGGTAGGTTCATCACACCCCAATTTTCCTTTTCTATTTATAATAAGTTTGGTGAAACATTCCAAATTTAGTATAAAACCTTATGTTTTGGTGAACCTACGCTCTTTTTCTAAGTTTCAATCCCCTACACCACAAAATAATAAACAATATGAACCACTGTGCAGTACACTACACATGCTCTCCAATGCCTATTCTAAATCAAAAATCTAATTCTATATGTAAAATTTATGCTTCAAACCATGCAAGCTGAGAAAATATGAATTCTAGGCCTCAAAAACTAATCAAAATAGTAAAATAAGGAAACTAAACCTGTGCCACTATGTAGTGCTTGAAACCATCTTTTCAACAAGTATAAGAAGTCAAAAAATGGACATTGTGGGCAAAAATTATGCATGTTTGAAAAAAAACTATCAATTTCACTATATATGCAACAATTTGGTGGGGCCCACTCACAAATAAAAAGGAAAAATATTAAAAAATTTATATGTGGTGATTTTTCCTTTTTCATATTAAAATAAAAAAAATTAATAAAAATGGATAGGCGATTTTAGATTTTAATTTAAGGTTTTTTTAAAAGATTTTAATTTAAATCTTTATACATTAAAGATTTTCTTTTTAAAACTTATACGATATTTTAAAGTCATTCAAAGTTTAAGAAAGTGGTGGTTAAACTTATATGGCTGATCAGGGGACTAGAGTGCAAGGGTACATGGTCTGCGGACCCTATACCACTTGATTATTATTATTTTTTATTTAAATTTTTTCAATCAAGATTTTAATAATAATCTTTTAATTTTTGATTTTTTTATTTTGCAGATATTTTTAATTTTGGTGGGATTTTATTTTTTAATATTTTTTTTATTTTACAAATTAAGATCGACAGTTGTACAGTCATACGGTAATATTGGCCAAAAAATTGCATTTTTTCACAGTGAGTTAAATAGGTTGTATTTTATATCAATTTTCATCTCTCAGCCAACCCAGATCCAACTGTGGGGTCTCTTTTGTCTTAGGAGGTCATCTACAACATTTCCCCCACAAAACCCTTATTTGAATGCATAACCAAGAAACCCTTTTGACCTAATATTTTTCACACCCAAAATCTGTAAACAACCCATCATAACAACAAACCCAAAACTCTCAGATCTGCAATAAACAACCTACAAACCATCATATCTTGCCATGTCTTTCATTCTCTCATGCAAAGTCATAGATTCAAACTTAAATAAGATTTGCTCAACCTAGGGCTATTCAACCACAATCATGGCTCTAATACCAAATGAAAGGAAACTTCCATCCATTTAATGACAATTTCCACATAACCAAAAAGATAAATCTATGAAAATAAGCACTCAAAATCCATATGCAAGAGAATAGACAACATACCCATCAAAGATGACACAAGATATACATTGGGAAAACCCTCACTTGAGGGAAAAACACAGCCTCCAAAAGCATCCATAACTCATGTATTATTCAGTAATAAACATTACAATACATCTTTAGAGCTCTTCATGAACACCATTGAAGCATTAAGCCCTAAACAAGTAATCCATGTCAACAAGCATGCAACCACACATCCCACATGCCTTGCTTCAACCCTTACAAATGCTAACAAGAGCTAACTTTCCAACTAACCAACCTTAACAACTACCCTTGTGGTTGCTTTTATAGAAGCAAGCTCCCATAAAACCACCAAATGGTATTACATAAAACCATGTGACTAAAACCATGAGATTACAAAGTTCCATGTCCCCACATTTAATATTGGGTACTTTATTTAAATTACTTCCCCAATATTAAATAAATACATTTTACAACTCATGTGACCCCAATGTTACATACAACATAAAGCGAGCCCAAGAATATTAACTCCTAGTGATGCACGTACTTCTAGGTCCCCTAGGTGTACTACACACATAATAAATAAATATTACATTATAAACATTATGCAAGGTGTACAATACCTAATTCCTAACAATAAATAGGATACTTGTTGAACCATGTTGGGTGTTTAATCCATCGAAGTATAACTTCCATGGACTTGTGGGAGTGATGGTGAAGATTGCCTCATCAAGAAATTTGAATATGAGAGGATTATCATTATATAATGGTGCTTCTACTAATTATTTGCAATGATTTTCCCTTTGATAGTTTTTATGTCTATATATTCTATATCAAATTGACTAAGTATCATGACATATTTAACCCTGCAACCATTGATTGTTACTTTTTATAGTATATACTTTAACAAATCTACCTTGGAGATGAGATTAGTTTGACAATTAAGAATAAAGTGTCTAAGATTTTGTGAAGCAAGGATGACTACTAGGCATGCTCTCTTAATAGGAGTAAAGTTAAGCTAATAGCAGGCTACTAAATTTTGGCTAATGTAATATACCACTTTCTCTTTTTCAAAGTTATCATGTTGTCCCAAGAGCACTCATAATGTTACAAATATGGTTGAGATATATAAGATTGGGGGTCTATCTAGGACTGGGGGCATTAATACTAGAGGTGATGCTAGGTAATCTTTAACCTATTAGAAATCTTGCTGAAATTTCTCATCCCATTTGAATGTAATATCCTTGTGTAAGAGATGATTAAATGGATGACACTTAATTGCTAGTTGTGTTATGAATCTTCTGATTTATTGTAGCTTCGCTTGGAGACTACAAAGTTGCTTTAAGATATTTTGGAGGAGGCATATCAATAATTGCTTTGACTTTTGTGGGGTCTACTTCAATAGGTCTATACAAGACACTATGTATCCCAATATTTTTCCTAAAGTGACTCCAAATATGCATTTCATTGGATTAAGCCTCACTTGATATTTCTCTAGCTTATAAAATATTTGTGCTAGAACTTATAGATGTCCTTTCCTTTTGATTGATTTTACTATTATGTCATCTACATAGTCCTCCATAATTCTATGAAACATGTCACATGAAAGATAACTTTCATAGCTCATTGATATGTTGCACCTACATTCTTAAGACCCAATAATATGAAATTCCAATAGTATGTACCCCAAGGCCATGTGAAAACTATCTTATGTTGGTCTTCTTATTCCATATGGATTTGGTTATACCTTGAAAAACCATTCATGAGGGAAAGCATCTCATGACTTGTTTTCAGATCCACTATGATGTTTATGTTAGGCAATGGGAATTCATCCTTAGTATGTAAGGTTTGTTGAGATCCCTAAGATCTATGCAGATGTGTATTCCCATAACGGGCTTGGAAACAAGAACTAGATTGGACAACCATTCTAGATAATCAATTTGTCTTATGAAACCATCATCCAAAAGTTTTTTGTAGCTCAACTTTGACAAGTAGTGCAATTTTTGGATGCATCTTATGTAGCTTTTGTTTGACTAATTTTGCTTCTAGATATACTATCAAGTCATGTACCACTAATGTTGTGTCTAATTGAGACATGTCAATGTAACACCAAGAAAATATGATTTTTCATTCATATAGGAATGGTGAAAAATTCTATTTATCATCAACATCTAAATATATCATGCATTAAATGTGATCTTAGGAGTGTCAATGATTCCAACAATTATTTAGTTTGAGTGTTCCACTAGTGTTGCTGTTTTTTCTTGATGCTTAGCAGTACTAGGGAGGTTGAATGCTTCATCCTTAGGTGTCTGAAATATTTTTCACCCTTTGATACATTATTTATTTTGAATTTTTCACTATCTGAAAGCACCACATTATGGCTTTCACTAGAAGGTCTATTTTTTATATTTTAACTTTTGTGACTAAAGGATCCAAATTTTCCCCCATTAGTATGCTTTCACATCAATCTCTATAACAAACCTTGCTTTTTGATCTCTAAGAGGAATGCCATCTCTAAGTCCCATAAACTCAACAATAGCATGATTAAGAAGAATTTTCTCCATTTCATCCATTTTATGAAATCAACATTCTTCTATTGCATTCCTTTTCTTTCCACAATATTAACAATTGATTTTTTATGTATTTAGAGGATTAAAAAGAATACTCAAATGTAAGGGATTTAGTGTGAGAGACATCATCACATGAACCAACAAACTCAAAGATAGAAACACCTAGATTACCCCCTTGATTCAAAAAAATCCCCCAAGAATTAATTGTAGCCACCCCAGAACAATGTGCAAGAATTTTTTTAGAAGTTGTGAAGATCAAATGCCAAAACTACTAGTAAAACTACTAGTAAATTTGAATTACTTCTGAATTTATGATATCTATAAAAAAAACGTTTGCAAAATTTTGATTAGCAAGATGAAAGTTATGTATCATCAAAATTTGTTTACAATCATGATTTTAGAGAGAAAAACTTGATATGAAATATCATTGTTTTCAAATTGTATCAATGTCAAAATGTTTGTGATAGAACCCACTTCTCGTTGAATATTCATAGTTGAAAAATACCCTTTGTTTGTAAGTTATGACAAAACGAAAAACAACCCCCCTTTACAAGCATATTGTGGGTAGTTGCAATCAGCTAACCACTAGCAAGAAATAGAAAACATCAAGAAAATGTAATGGTTACACAAATAACAAAAAACAATTAAAAGGCATCATTTAGAAATGAAACTCTAGTGAAGTTTGATAGTTGTGTTGATCAACATGTAGAGTTATTGTTGCTTCGTGGTAATAGGTAAAGTGGAGACCAGCCACATATGTTGGTGGTTTAAGGGGAATCAGTTGAGAGTGGACTGCACCTTCATAGATTGTTGGAGAAGTATCCACCGCGGAAATAGATGAGGCCATAGGAGAACTTTGACTAAGTCATGAATAGCTGTGAGAGCTCGGTGAAGGAAATAAGAATTCAACAATATGCAATAATAAATTTTGGAAATTGTAAATTCAATACCTCAAACATACAGAGATTTGTGCCTCCAAAAATTCCTTAAAATCTCTCAACATGCAGATTGATTGCAAATGTCACTAGAAGACTTGGTGATGATGGGTTCTGCCTCTAACATCAAATTACAGTTCTTGATTGGTGGCTTTTTCTAGTCCACAGATGATAAGTGTTGAAATAGCCCAAGGTCTTCTCCACCATTTTCACCTCAAACAACATTAAGCTTTTGGATTGCTGACATTCATTGTGTAGGTATCGCTGTGGTCTTTGGAAAAAAGCTTTCTCACACAAAAGAAGAATGTATATGGCACACTCCAACAACAATAACTGCTATAGTCACTCTATGCAAGTTAATTGAATCATGCTACATGTCCCCTTGGTCTTGCACTCATGTTGCCTGCATGTTGCAATTGTACTGTTGATTGTCTTATAACAAAGGATGAAATAATCTACTGCTCGCGTAGCAGGATCCTGATCTCCATGTTTGCTTTGATTTTTATTTTCTCGCTTGTCAAAAGTCTGTCATGTACCAAACACTTGCGGGCCGCTTGAGAGAGTGGGGAGGCATGAAGATGGTGCCAATATAAAGAGGTGAGATGAGTTTACACCCTCTATAGATTGAATGCGCGGATCGAGCACTGGTCCTCTGCCATGCCTTATCTCATGGCCTACGTGAAATGTGGAGGACGTTGCATGCTAATACGACCTACAAAATAATGCAAAATCCTTGTAATGCCTTCAAACAAAAGATTGAAGGCAATGTTGGGCCATGGTATGGTACAGCCTTATTGGTGATGAAATGAAACGAGCTATATATTGTTTCACCAGAAACATATAACCCTCACTTAGAGGTGAAATGCACCTCAGACGCCACAGAAGATTACAGACAGAGACATGTCAAACAAAGAGAAGATTAACCAAATCCTTAACCACAAGAGATTGTGGTCTACTTTATCAGCAACAACAATAATATTGATGCTAGTGCAAAAGATTTGGACCTGTACAAAGAATCATCCAAATAACTTGAATAGGCCTATATTTTGCTACAAATAAAGGTGAACCCAAAATAATACCTGCAATCAGGCCAACGAGGCCACAAAATGTTTGCAAATAGGTCAAAATGGCCAAAATTTCTTACAGGATTGCAAGTAGGCCAAAATGGGCCAATTCTCGCAAAGAGTGAATGTCGATCCAAAATGTAGATAGGCAGATGGAAAATTGACCTTCTATTATTTTATTTTTTTACAACCTTGTGTAAAATAGGCACAAAAGTCTAAACAATTGTTAAAAATAAAAAATATCAAAATCGATGAAATGAAAGGAATTTCTTCATTTATTGAGTCTTGTGGTCAAAATGGTGGTGTCCATTTGACTCCACGATGTTCCAATGATAGGACTATGTGCAGTAGTCACTTTGATGCGAGAAGTAATGTGATCTTTTGGCTCTAATACAATATTGGAGAATGTCAAGATCAAAAGCATTTAACAAACTTTTACAAGTGAACAAAATAAGCACAATAGTATTCATATCAATATAAAATGAAAAGTATATAATACAATGAGAAATCCTTGCATATGTATGTAAGGATTCAAGGAGGTAGGAATGTGGGACTGAACAACTAACTAACCCTCCAAAGATGAGACTCTTGTGAGATCACTTCACAAGTGTGTTAGCAAGTGTCAATTGGTGTCTAAAGTGTTGAGGACACATGTCTCAACCATATGAAGTGAGAAAAAGAAAAAGAAACCTAAGTAAATTTAAGCTAGGTGTGAATAGGTCAATCCTAGAAAGGTGATATCCCAACTAGATGGAAAAATACACTATTTACACTAACATTATTGATATAGACACATATTGTTGTATAATCATCCAAATTATGTGTTATTCGCCCTTATGCATCTACATGTAGCCATACCTATACATTCTATTATCCACTTGATTTGATTTTGATCACATGCATGTGTTTGATCATTTATGTCATGCAATGCATCAATGCATCTACAAATTTGATCCTAAATTTTTAAAAAATTAAATTTAGAATTTGGTCAATTGTTGTTTATTTTTTTCTTTCAATCAACTAAACATTCATTTGCATGATTTATTAATGTTTACTTTAATTCAAAAAGATTAAATGCATTCAATTGCATTCATTTTTTTATTATCTAGTAATCATTTTATATAATTCACATTCAAATAATATTTTTTATAAAAAGGCTTCCATGTGTTAACTAAAACTAATCTAGATATTGTTGCTTAGCAACATA
>VDFB02184943.1:0-7500 GCA_007258455.2 Sequoia sempervirens | reverse complement strand
ATGTATGTATGGTTTTATTTGGCATATTCAAATCTTTCTTGATATCATGAATGAATGTTTTAATGATGTTGTGGAAAAATGGATTTACGTTATTGGTTATTTAATGTTTAATTTATTAACTTTGTTATGGATTAGTTTTTGGTAATGTCCTCGTGTACCTCAAGGGATTTAGTGTGCAACTTGAACATTGGTTATGCTGGATTACTTATTGTACATTCTTTATGTTCTTTTTAAAAAAATTGTTGCATTTTTACTTGTTCCTTTAGGGTTTGCGCGACGGGGTGGTATAGCTTGGTATCAGAGCCAAGGTTGCTAACACTGGGTTCTCTGGGTAGTTTGTGTCCGTTAGGCAACCTTTGTGTTAACTCTTGATCTTACATGACTCTAATTGTTGTGCAGGATCATGCCTCGAGGTAGAGGTCATGGCCGAGGAAGAGGCCGAGGTGGTGGTTGTAGAGCCAACTGCTAAAGTCCATCGCCACCGAGTTCCCACGATTCAAAGCATGAGGAATGACAGAGTCCTCAACACAATCCGTCAAGTGGTGGTCAGAACCCGGGACAGCCTGGTTTAGATGGACAGTTGCAGCACCTTCTGGGGGAGATTCTTGATCGGTTGAGACCCAGGTTGGAGGAGGAGCCACAGGTCGAGAGAGAAAGGGAAAGGTCGCCAAGGCGAAGGGAAGTAGCGGCAGATCAGGATGCAGTGATAGTTGGTCATATGAGAGATATGGAAAACTAGGATTGGTGTTTGCTTTGGTGGTGTGTACTGACACCCGAGCCTAAAAAAAGTCAACACGGTATTTTTCGCCTTTTTGGGTCGATGAAAGACGTGTTTTTTTCCTCATTGCCACTTTTTCGCCCACCATGATCCTGCACATACCCAAATATATATATGTGTGTGTGTGTGTGTGTATTTATATATGTATATACTATTGGAATTTTACAGTAGGATATTTTATTAATTTTATAATATGTTTTATAAAATGATTTTTATTATATGTTTTATTTATATATATATATATATATCTGTGTGTGTGTGTGTATTTACATATATATATATATAAGATTTGATATGCTATGATTATGATTTTAATATGATAATTTAAGAAAATTGCAATGATATAATGTAATTGTGCAAATTAGAATTAAGTTATGTGTTTTGAATGGAATCGAATTTTCTCGAGTAATTGATTTATTTAATTGGCAAAATTTGTTGTATGTTAAAATGAGTTTTATGGCATTGAGTTATGTAATTGTTTTCTCTCGACATTATTCGTTTATCCAGTTGTGGCTTCTACTTATTTGGGGGTTTATGTCTTGCGGGAAAACCCTAGAGTTAATTTATCCTATTATAGGAACTTAAGTTGTTGATTAGGAACTTCTAGAGCTGGGGATACTGATGTTTATTTTTTATCTCGTATTCTAATTTTTGGCCTATGTTTTGACTCTGGATGTGACTTGAGTTACACATGAATTGTACCATTTTATGGATGTGTTTCATATGTTTTGGCAAGATGGTTATGCCTCACGGATGTTCCATTTGTTGTTTCAGTATTTCTGATTGGGTACAATCCTTTTGTGTTGGGTGTCTAGGGAGAGTGGCTCTAAGTGAGGGCCGGCACACAAAGGGGTTGTCAGGGTAACCCACGTAGAGTTAAAGTAATCAACGATAACCTAAGTAATTAATTAGGGGTTGGGTAGTTAAACATTAAACAAGATAATTATGATGCCTCGTCCGCCTATTAGTGCTATCACAGACTAAAGGGGACCGAGAGGGCCGTGGTTGGCATGATCGTTTCCTCGTCCTCACGAGAGGTTAACGATCTTCCGCATGAGTAACCCTATGGAGCGGCGCCTTGAGATAGGCTATCAGAAGACCCATAGATGGAGGCGGCACCTTGAACTAGGTTGTCTAGATAATCCATGTATAGATGGAGGCGGCACCTTGTGATAGGTTGTCTGGATAATCTATGTGAAGCCATGCAATGACACTCTCCTCTAGCTTTCCATTTGAGTTGTTTTATTGAAGTCCTTTGGAAGTGGTTTATTGTTATGTCTTTTGGTAATTTATCATTGTTTAGTTTTGAGAGTGGTCTTTTGATATTATGTTATCTTGTCTAGAGTTAGTCTTGTGTTACTGTTGATGTGCTTGGTTGGGGATCCTTCCTTGTTTACTCCCAGCACAGGGGTGGTTGGGTGGAACGTGTTTTTCACCCCGTTGGGTTCCCTATGTTGCAGTTGTACCATTCAAAGCAGAGTTTTGCAGATGTAGTTGATCCAATGTTCTTATGTACCAGATGTATATTTGTACTTCAGATGTAATTTATATAATGATGTATCGACTCCCATGTGTGTTGGGAATTCTTATGATGTAATTTGTATATGTGATTATTGAGATGTATTTTCTGACAGATGTATTGTACTATCACACCATGTGATTCATTCTTGTACTACCATTTGTAAACATTGTTAAGTTGTGTTGTATCTGTGGAATTATATATACTTTATATCTTTATGATTTATTTATTGTCATATGTATGTATGGTTTTATTTGGCATATTCACATCTTTCTTGATATTGTGAATGAATTTTTTAATGATGTTGTGGACAAATGGATTTATGTTATTGGTTATTTAATGTTTAATTTATTAACTTTGTTATGGATTAGTTTTTGGTAATGTCCTCGTGTACCTCAAGGGATTTAGTGTGCAACTTGAACATTGGTTATGTTGGATTACTTATTGTACATTCTTTATGTTCTTTTAAAAAAAATTGTTGCATTTTTACTTATTCCTTTAGGGTTTGCACGACGGGGCGCTACAGCTTGGTATCAGAGCCAAGGTTGCTAACGTTGGGTTCTCTGGGTAGTTTGTGTTTGTTAGGCAACCTTTGTGTTAACTCTTGATCTTACATGACTCTAATTGTTGTGCAGGATCATGCCTCGAGGTAGAGGTCGTGGCTGAGGAAGAGGCCAAGGTGGTGGTCTTAGAGCCAACCGGAAAAGTCCATCGCCACCAAGTTCCCACAGTTCAGAGCATGAGGAACGATAGAGTCCTCAACACAATCCGTCAAGTGGTGGTCAGAACCCAAGACAGCCTGGTTTATATGGACAATTGCAGCACCTTCTAGGGGAGATTCTTGATCGGTTGAGACCCAGGCTGGAGGAGGAGTCATAAGTCGAGAGAGAAAGGGAAAGGTCACCAAGGCGAAGGGAAGTAGCGGCAGATCAGGATGCAATGATAGCTGGTCATATGAGAGATTTGATGAGAGCACACCCGCCTACATTCTATGGTTCTGGAGGAGGTTTGGAACTAGAAACATGGTTAATTGATTTGGATCGATGCTTTGTGTTGCACCCCTATGGTAGCAATACCAAAGCTCGGTGCGCAGTCATGCATCTAAGAGGCTTTGCATCCACTTGGTGGCAGCTGGAAGAGAAAAAGTTACATCTGGATATCAGCATGGTCACATGGGAGCTATTTCTGGATAGGTTCAGGGCTCGCTTCATTTCATATCATTGGAGGCAACGCAAGGTGGATGAGTTTCATAACCTTAGGCAGATTTTGATGTTCGTTGAACAGTATGAGCGGCGATTCTATGAATTGAAACAATATGCAGGAATCAACCATGATGAGGGAATGTTGGTTCAGCATTTTGTTTGGGGCTTAAACACCTAAATCAGTAGTGGAGTGAGAGTCTTCGAGCTGAAGACAATGGAGGTAGTGGTTGAGAAGGCCCGTCTAGTAGAAGAAAATTTGGCAATGGCATTGGGTGGACACACAGGAGTTCAGATCGGCAGTGCACCGACATCGGGTGTTATTTCTCATGGAGGTTTGGCCCTGGCTACAGGGTCCTCTAAAGGCCATCAAGCACCCACTAATGGTGAGCAGCAACAACACTCCCAGTCAAGACTTGAGAACTATCAGTCTCAGCAGGGAGATAGATCTCAGAACAGGAAGAACCGAAGTTGGCAGCGTAATAGACCAGATCGTTTTGTGCAGCTGGCACAAATCACATAGTCAGCACCTTCACGAGGCAGCTTTCAACAATCAAGTGCACTAGCTGGTGTCAGAGGATTTGGACGAGGCACAGGTTGCTTCTCATGTAAGTAGCAGGGACATATTGCGACACAGTGTCCACAAGGGAGTACTTCTGGTTTTAGCTAGAAACTAGCTACTTCTGAGCCGACAGTGGGCGATGCGGGTAGAGCACATCAGGTGTTTGCAGGTTCAGTGGGACCCAAATGATGAGACATTGGCGACGTGGGATGATGTGTCCCACTTTAGAGAGGCTTGCCCATATTTAGTTATTGGCTTCTAGAAGTAAGCCATGTTCTAGGGGGGAGGATGTAATACCCCCATGTTGTTGATACTCTTTGATACTCTTATGTGTTGGTTTGATTCTAGTTTTTGATGGTGATTAGTTCGCTGACTTGGTTGTGTGTGGATTCATAGTTTGGTTGGTTTGCTACACTTGACATTATGATGATGATTTATGATACATTATGTGGTGGTTAGATTATTTGATTGTGCTATGGTTTTCTTTAATATTATGAATGTTGATGTTGTGATTCTATAATGCTATGTTTTCTAATGTGGTTGTTAGTGAGTCTTGGTGAAAGGACGGAGTAGCATCACTCGCTTACAAGCGCCCTGCTACCCCGCAATTTCCTTTCACGGTGTGTCTGCAATGGAGATTTACATGTTACTTGGTGTCTATTTGTATGCAAGAATAAAGTCTCGATTCCACCTGCTACGGCAGGACAGGGTGAGCATTAAATTAACCCAACGGGTACAATGTTGAAAAAGGGAACTGATAAGGAAGTGTCCCCGTCCCAAGTCCGTCATCCCGTTGTGAGTTTTGTTGGGTCATGATTTAGGTTTTGTCCTTGTCTTTGTATTGTTAAATTGTTGATTATTTATTTTATTTATGGTTAGTGGTTATTTAATTAATCCTTATTTTATAAGATTAATTAATGTTGTTTTGTTGCTTTGATTAATTGTAAGTTAGTAAAATGTTGAATTTTAAACATATTGTAAATTTAAAAGTTATTTAATTAATTAAAAGTGTAAGTAATTAATTTAAATAAATAATGATGATGATAATTATATATTATCTTTTTCCTGATATTAAATTAGAAAATCATAAGAGAATATCTTGTGAGGATAATATCATGAGGAAAATAATTAATTTTTAATTAAAATTGTGAGATAAGTGTGTTCTTTTAAAAGCAAGAAAAGAACCAATGAATGGAGAGGATTTTTGAGGAAAAAGATGAAGAGCTTTATTTATTATTATTTATTTTTATTGTGAGGAAGTTTTTGGGGGACTAAATGGTTTTTTTGGTTTTGGTCTGGAAAAGAAAACAAAAATATTTTTTTTTGTGCTTCTTCGTAAAAATTGTTTTGAAGAAAGGATTGGTTTAGAAGGGAGCTGAAGGCAGGAAATTGAGAAGAAGCTATAGAGGGGATTCTACATCGAACGAAGGACTCCAGGTTCCCTAAAACTTTTTTTCTTCTTCTTTTTGATTCTGTAAACAAAATTTTGTCTGTCATGTTTGAAAATTAAATACTCTATGTTTTGAAAGAGGTTTTTTGTGATTGAAAATTTGTGTTGTTAAACCTTTGAATTTCTCTATTGAAAACTATAGTTAAACCTTTCAATTTCTTTAATAAAATTGAGTTGAGAAAATATTGCTTTGGAAGTAAAAAATCATTTTATTGTGGGTTGAATTTACATGCCTAGATTTATATTGGGCCTATTGAAAAATCTATTTGTTTATATTATTCTGAATCTCTTGTTAAATATATATATATATATATATATATATATAAACAGAATTAGATATACACATCTATGTTATAATTCGGTTGTGTTATTTAAATGTATATTTATAAATATTATGTACTTGTGTGATTCCATTTTATGTGAAAAGAATAAAATTTATATATGCATCTATATTGCAGATTTCATATTTGAGGGTATTGAATAATATATATATATAGTGTATTGGGTTTAATTTCATTTCTATGAAAAGAATAAACTATATAAATAAATTATGCAGAATTTTGTAATGGGTGTACTGAATAAAATATATATATTAAAGTTGTTATTTTTGAAGTTATAGTAGTAAAAAATCGAATTTGGAATGAAAGTTTAATAAAATAGAAAAAAAATTATTCGTTGGGGTGTGTGACCGGCTGAAGCCATACCACCCACCATGGTACTGCGCGCAGTCACCACGGACTGTGCATAATAGTCACTAATTGTTGTACACAGTTGTGGGGACTACAGCCTCCCTTTGGGAGGTGCGAAGTACCCAGTGCATGGGATTTGACTTTATGGATATTTAATTTATATTTTTTTAAAAAAAACGTGTGATCATCATGGGTTAAGTGGCAATGAAAATTCATCAGAGTTAGGAAACTTGACATAAAAATTTGAATAAGTTATCTATATTATTTCAAAAATATGTAAGAATAGAATCTATGGAAAATTGAATATAATTTATAAACTACTAAGTTTATTTTATTTTTTTAAAACTCTATTTGGTGAAAATTTGAAATTTCAATGCAGTAGTACTTAAATTTCAGGGAAAAAATAAGAAGTAGGTGTATGTCTGACCACCCTAACCACAATAAAATGATAATATTTTTTTATAAGATTTTATATATAAGTAGAGGACTCATGTCCGGATGTGACGCATTATTTTTTGTAATTTTTTTCCAAGTAAATAATTAATAATGAATTTTTTAATACAACTTTTAAAAATATAAAAACTCGTATGTCTGACCACCTTGGTCAAAACTTCATGAAATTCAATATTTTTTTAATCCTATAGTATGCAAAGTATAGAATGTGATGCATGTTTTGGATTCAAAAAATATGATACCATTTGAAATTTACAGATGTTTTTCAATCAACCTATCAATCAGGACTTTAGTCGCAGTTCTAATAGAAAATGAATAATAAGTATTTATTAAATTCAATGTAAAGAATAATTTATATTGGTGGAAAGATGAGAGTCTCCTCTACAAACCCTTTCTGTTTCATCAATTTTGGCTAAAAATAAAGTCGTCAGCCACATGGACGAATTCTAGAAAAACAAGGTAAGTTGTCAAACACGTTTTTTGCGTTGACTTCTTAGGATTGGCATCTCCAAGCCAAATACCAAAGCAAGCCTGAGGCTAATCCCTAGGAAATAAATTATGTGTCAGAAATATCAGATATTTGTTTCAAATCGAATATTCGTTTCAAATCTGATATTCGTTTTGAATCGGATATCCAATTTGGTTTATATATGATTTTAAAAAATGTTATACACTTTATAATATATGATTTAGAAAATGCAATAAATATTTTATAGTTTATTTTAATATATCTATTTAAGAATATACAATATAGTTTATAATTTAATATATAATATATTATATTATTATGTATAATATTTAAATATTATCTCTCTCTCTCTCTCTCTCTCTCTCTCTCTCTCTCTCTCTC
>VDFB02184942.1:0-10591 GCA_007258455.2 Sequoia sempervirens | reverse complement strand
TCATTAAAGAAAAGAACGTGTGAAGGAAACTATCACAAAAGCTACAAATAATGACTACATTGATATACTTTATGAGATTCCATATTTTGTAGAGAATGGTGTTGTGGAGATTGACCAAAAACTAAGTCTACGGATAGTGCAGATAATATTCCTCACTATTTCTGCAAGAGTGACCAAGGTGTTGAGGAGGGAATGCATAGATTGGGCCAGCACTGTTGTTCACAATTGATCCTATGGAGTATGGGTAAGTGGATTTGATCAGAAGCATCTCCATACTCAAGCCTAACACCATCTCAACCATCTAGTTAAAGGTCTATCTAATGTTTTGTGCATCATTTATAGTCCACTAGAGATGTCATAGTAATTTATTGTGCCATTGGTTTTTTGTTTCTAGCTTAGATTTCCCCTGGCCAATGGCCTATCATAAGGGACTTATTAGAAGTTCCAAGATAAATTGGTGAGCCATTAGTCCATTTTAATTGACGTGGTAGATGGTGGGCCCAATGTTTTAGGTTTTCAACATTTTTCAACTCTCTATAAATGTTTAAATTATTTTACTAAATTATTTTAAATTATCCTTATTAAAGGATTTTATAAAAGAGAAAAGTGGAATGCAAGTAAAAGGAAACAAAAAAAGTAACTTCCATGTAATAAGACACAAAGGTTTTGCATGTGAAAGAGAAGTTTAATGTAGAAATGAAGGGAGAAAATTGGAAGTTTGATTGTAGATAAAAACTTTGCATGTAGAAAAAGATTATATATATATATGTGCTCATTTTTTTGTCGGTAAATTTGTTCTCGTCTTCTTGTTTCACATGTGTAGTCTTAATAGACATCTAGTCTTTGTGGGTGTTTCTCACAAATCGATTGAATGTTTGATAATTGTGCACTTTTCCTTTTGTAATCTATTCTTGGTTCAAAAATGAAGAGAATGTGGCATACTATGCTGAAATATTTCTCTATTAAATTTTGCTTCCTATTAGAGAATTGCATATAGGTAGTCTTTTCTTGTTGTTTTTCCTATTAGATAGGATTTATTTTCTTTTTTTCTTCTTCTATTTTCTCTATAAATTTGAAAGAATTCATTGAATATCATACGAAGAACCGACTTCTAAAATCACAAAGGTTATCTCACAAATTGCATCCCATGTTTGTGAGGTTTCAAATGTTGATGTTGATTTGTATATGGATGTAGGTTTCAAATGAAGATTTGAACATCAACATGTATCAAAAGAGTGTTCATGTTGGGTCCTTATCTTTAGCCCTTTGGTTACATGAGATAATTAATTTTTTGGCTATTTTTATAGTGCTTGCATTGGATGCTTGGTTTTATTCTTTGACATGAGAAAGAATTAGATGCGTGTGGGTTTTAGATTTGGCATTTTCAAGACCTAAAATCTCATAGACAACTAGGTTCCTCAATTTTCATGTATTCACTAATGGTTGTGGAATTGGTCTTCTAATATACTAGAGTTACTAGATAGCCCTCTATTTTAAATATTTATACTTGCATGTTGTTATTTTATCTTTTTAGCTTTTATTAAATATTAGAGTCCTAGGTCATTTAATGGTGGCTCATGTCATTTAATGTTTGGTACTTCATCACACCTTGTCTATATAAGAAAGGTCATTGTACACTTTTGTAACATACCTCATCATCATATTTGATAGATCTTAATATCAAGAAATCTCATCTCTAGCATACTCTCTTGTAGAAGGTTTAACTTATTTTTGCAAGTGGTCTTGGGATAGTGCTAATTTTTAGCTCCTATAGAGACTGGTAGAAGAGTTGATGAAATATGGTGCTATTTTTTATTTTATAATATGTAAATCATTTTTATATGAAAAATAATATGAATAAAATTTCCTTCTCTCATCCCACAATAGTGTGTCACACTTTTTAGCCTAAGTGGGACATTAAAATCAATATTTTTAACCAAATTTTCATGTTTTTGTTACCTAAGTAAGAAAATCATTAACAATTTGAAGATGACATGAACTAGTGATATTTTAGATTTTATATGTAGATTAAAAATATATTTAAAAAAATAAAAAAATAATATATGTAATTTTTAAAGAATTTTTAGTGAGTAATATTTATTCCATAACGAATAACTTTTATTAATTATAAGATAAAATCATAATTTTGTAAACACAAATCATTAACATCGATATCTAGTATATGCATTTTTTTAATTATTTTTTTGACATATTTTATTTATAATTATAGTTTAGAGTGATTTTATTCCATAACACACACATATATATACATACATATATACATACATATATACATACATATATATATATACATACATATATATATACATATACATGTATATATGTATATGTACATATGTACATGTATATATATGTATATATATATATACAGCAGGCAGGTGGAGGGTATATGGGGAGAGAGGCAGTGGCAGCATATACACATTACATATATATTATACATGTATGCATATATTATAAACATACACATATATATGTATGCATATATATATGTATGTATATATATATATTATTATTATTACATATATATATATATAAGAGAGATATATATATATATATATATATATATATATATATATATATATATATATATATATATATATATATATATATAGTTATTATTCTTGTAAAGAAGCTATGAAAATAATTTTGGAATATGTTAAAAGCTGACACGTGGCAAGACGATTTGGTTACAAATGGCTCATTTTCCTTCTTGACAAACATATAATGATAATTTTTCACTCTATTGGGAGCGTTCAAAAAGATGGAGAGATAATGGAAATTGTAGATATTAGTGAAGAGGTATTTTTGGGTTGATCTAGGATTTGGGGTGTGTACATTGGAATTTTTTGAATAAGTTATTTTTATAAGTTAGAGGTAAAATTAACAATTATTGTTTTGAATTGATTTTATGGTATTTTCCGATAAGTCTATTATTAAAAAATATTTGTTTGTAATAATGACGATTTGAATGATTTATATGAATATATATTTTAATCTTATTCTTTTTGTGTGGAAATTTTTCTCTATGGCTGCATGATTAGTAGTCTGATAAGACCCCCTTTTCATGATTGCATTATTTGGTGTCACAACAAGGTGTTCTTGCTAGAAAGGTGCTAATTAATTATATAGGGTGGAAGTAGTAGGTCTTCCAAGGTATCTAAAAACTATTCCAGGTATTATAAAGTTATACAATTATAGAGAGCAAAGAGGGACATTGGAAATTTTGAAAGGTAAGATACAAAATTGTTGAAAGATAAAATTCCCCCAAGAAGGAGGAATTTTAGAATGGAATAATTGTTTGAACAAATTCCTATTGATACGAGGAATTAATTAAGAAATTTAGTTATGATATTAAGAAGAGATCTTGATAATGTTGAATACCATGCAAGTGGTGGAGTGAAGTAGAGAGAAAAAACAAGTAGATGCTGGGGAAGAATGATTTCTTAGAGCTCTTGAAAAAATTAGTAAAGGTAAGCAAATGGATGTCCCTAATTTTTTTGGTACATTAAATATTGATGAATTGATTGGTTGAATAGGTGAGTTGGAGGAATACTTGATTTGGAGGAGATTAGAGATCCACAGAGGGTGAAATTAGTGCAAAAAAAAATCAAGGGACACACTACACTATGGTGGAGGAGATTATAGAGAGAGGGTTGCAAATAATTTATTTGAGAATAAAACTGAGGTGGATTCAAATGATGGCTAGATCAAAGGAAAAATTCATCCTAGGAGATTATGAATTGGAGTTATTTAGAAATATTTAGAACTTGGAGTAGAAAGACATGAGTGTAAAATATTACATAGAGTTAAATTACAAGATGGTAATTAGATCTAGACAACATTGAATGGATAGGGAGAAGGTAGATAGATATATAAATGGGTTGAGACTCAATATTCAAGATGAGATGAGTATAGTGAAGATTGTAATTGTCAAAGAGGATTACCAATATGTCTTAAAAGTTGATGAAAAGATATCTAGAAGGTAATAAAATAATTACAAAAGTATATGAAAATTTGTAAAAGATGGAGGAAAAATGAGCAACAATAAAGGAAAAAAAGTTAGTGAGGAAGAAACCAAACCAAAATGGAGTAGATAAATTAGGAAAGTTACAAAAGGGAAGGAGTATTCTATAGGAGGATGTGGTAGTAGCAAGAAGTGTTTCTTTATCAAATGTTTCTAGTTTTGAGAATTTTTTCATTGATCCTATGAGTGCTCACAAATACAAGAGGGGAGAAAGAATAGTAAAATGAGAAACCACTTGGAACAAGAGAAGAAAGAGAGTAGCATCACTAAAAGATGAGGAACTAGAAGGAGGTGAATCTCTCATGTTGAAGAGAGTGTAACTTGTGAAGCCAGATGGGAAGAATTTGGACCATCTTAGAGAAGGTATCTTTTCTGAACTATGTGCAAGTTTGGAGGTAAGTGTTGCAAGGTAATTATAGATAGTGGTAGTACTAATAACCTAGTTTTTGAGGAAATGGTGGAAAATATAGGATTAAAAAGGAGAAAATATCCAAGTCCGTATAAATTTTCTTGGTTGCAAAGGGAACATGAGTTGATGGTGGGTGAGAAGCTTTTAGTTATTTTTCAAATTGGGTCCTATAAGGATGAATTTTTGTGTGATGTTCAATGTTAATGAATGCCTATCATGTGTTACTAGCAAGACTATGGTAGTTTTGTAACACCCTCCCTTTTGTGCCTGTTAATCAGGTAATGTTTTCCTATGTTATGCTTCGATCATGTTAACATGTGAATTAATGATGCTTTATGCTTTGATTATGTTAATAATGTTAGCTTTGTCAGTTAGTGATATTGTATTGGTGAAGGGGACGGGGTTGTATCACTCGCTTGCGAGTGCCCTACGATTCTGAGATTTCCTCTTCACGGTGTGTCTGATCATATTATGTATATATGCACGTTCGACATGCTCTTTGTTGCAGGTTGGCAGGTACCCGACATCGACTCCACTTGGTTTCCAGGTTTGAGCGTGTCCATTGACCAATGGAAATTAATTGGGAGATAGTAGCTAGGTTTTCCGAACCAAGTCGTCACCCTAGTCGTAGCATGTTGTTGGGTCATCATTGGGGTCAGTTGTTTTATCTTGGGCAGTTCCCCTTGAGTGTTTATTTAATTTCAAGTTAAAGTTTATTTAATGTCTTGCATAGTCTAATTAATGACTAAATGTGTTTAGTTGCAAGCTAAAAGTGATTAAATAGCTTTTGGAAATTATAAATAATGAATGTTTTGTCTTTTGGAGATGTTGGAAAATTAGTGTTTAGTAAATTAATTTAATTGAATTAATAAAATAATCTAATTTCGAATTAGACTTATTTTATTGATAATTTGAATTAATTGTGTGAATTAATTAAATTATCCCTTTTGAATTAAAAGTGTAAAAGATTTAATTCTTTTGTTGAATATAAAGTGCTAAAATAATTTTGAATTCAAATTGGAAATAGAAAATGGGTTAAAGTTATTAAAAATTCAAATAATTCTTATGCAAGACTTTGGGGTAAAAAGGATATTTTCTGAATTAGTTGACTTTTTTGGTAAAAGGATATTTGTGTTTGAAATTGAAATTGAAATTGGAATTGGAATGAAATGTTGATTTGAATTTGAGTTCAATTTTAATTAGAATTTGAATTTAATTGGAATTGAGGTATTTATTTTCCTTGTTGTAATTTATCTTGTATGGGATGTATGTAATCTTAATTTTGTAAGTGATTAATGTTTTGGTTTCAGTTGATGTTAATTGTTGTTTGGGTTTTTAAGTAATCTTTGTCTCGTGGCCTTAGAGGTTGTTGGCAATATGTATTCATTTTACATGTTATTTGTACTTAAACAAAAAAAAAATTGGTACGTTTAAGTAATGAATTGCAACTTCCTCTAGGGTTGCGCGGGGCATTACAAGTTTGATAGGGAAGCCATCTATGATGGTAGAATGAATATATACACCATCCGTGAAGGATAGGAAAAAGTATATCTTGAGTTATCTAAAATGAGAAGGAGAAGTAGGTAAAAGAAATCAGTGCTGCATAGTTTATTATAGTACATTAAAAGTAGGTTTCAAGGAGGTTAGAGGAGTTGGGAATAGATACATGAATGTGCCTTAGGAGCAGATTGCAAATGGAAAGAGTGGATTAAAATATTGGTTTTATGTTAAAGAAACATAAATAAATGGGGAACAATGGAAAGGATGTAGGAGATTAAGAGGTTCAAATATCGAGAGCACAAAAAGTGTTCCTATTTTTGTTAGAAAAAGTATAACATAGCATATAATGTGCTCCCCTTAATTTTTTTTTTTTTTTAAGCATTTCACAAATCACTTTGGTAGAAAATTAGCTAACGTCACATACTTTATGCTTGATTTTTCTACTAATTTTAGAAGTTCTCATCTTGAAAATTTGAGCATGTTCACCCCCCCTATTTTTTTTGGAAATTGATTGAAAGTCAAAATTTCTCTTTTTGAATGTGCATAGAATATAGTCTACAATGTAAAAATGTTTTTTTTTCAAATTTGGATGAACAAATAAAAATGACACTAAGAATACTATACATAGGCTTTAAAAAAAAAGGAATACACTAGAAAAATAAAATGAAGATCAAAACCTTAATATATATTCAAAAATTTGTAGAAAAATTATATGGTTAGAAAGGTAAGAGAGAGCTTGACGGTATTGTGTGCAACCTTGATGGAGAGCACACTTGACATTTTGTTATTTTTATTTATTTTATAAAAAAACATGTCTTTAAGAATTGACATGCAAGTCCAACCCTTTGGGTTGGATTCCTAAGGCAAAGACAACCTTAACTTGGGTTGGTAATTTTCAAATCAAGTCAAAAAACAAGTGTGTTATAAGGCACTTGTGTTTGAAAACATTACTATTTTTTCTTTTATAGAAGCAAAAAATATACATGTTATAGGAAAAATGAACTAAAAAATTGTTTTGGCTTCTTTTTGGTCCCCCATATTTGTTCACATAGCACATACTTTCTATTATAGGCTCCTCGAAAATAACTATGGACCATTAGATTTTTTTAATAGCTCATGATTTTCACTCATAGTTTAGGGATACCACTTGGTTGTTTCTTATTTACAACATTTCTATATAATGTAGGGATGTGATATTGATTAATAAGGTTATTTTTTACATACTCTTATGATGCTAAATTAGTCTCAATCAAATGAGTAAGTAAATTGTATTGAAATAAACTTTTATTGTGATTAAGACAAGCTTAGGTATCTTTAATGCTAGAGTTTTGTCACTGGTGTTTCATGTATATAGTGTTCATATGGTTTTCTTATTTATGTTTTATCCTCCATTTTTTATTAATATTATATGATACATGCTTAATCACAAGGAAACACTTCATTATTAATATTATCATTGTGTTTTCACCTTGTAATAAATAAAAATAATCAAATCCAAGGTATATAAATATAAAATAGTCAAATGGAACTAAATAGTCACTAAAAAATTCCTTGATTACTTCACATGAATACTAGGGTTTTTATTTCTATTAACCTTGATGTAGTTATAATTGATAATGTTTAATTTTAGTTTAATAAAAAATATTATTTATTTATTTATATTTTTTAGGAGTAAACGATTTTGACCCAAAGCTATGAACTGGTGAGGTCATAAATAGAGAACCTCATGCCCATCATAAATACTCAATAATAGAACCCCATTGGGGTTTGAACCTTGGTGGAAAGAAAAAAAATCATCACACTATACCAATATGGTGGCAAAATAAATAAATCTTGAAACATTTAATTTTAGTTTAATAACAATGTGATTCAATGTGATGTAGATTTTATAAGGAGTTTCTATGCCCTTTTTTATGTAAAATTAATGTTAAGAAAAGGAAAGATTTGTTAGATGCATATGACAAATGAGACATGGGTGAATCAGTTGTATAATTTTAAAACATCATAAACCCTCATTAACACTCAGATTTGCATTAGTTCTTAAACCATTATCCATCGTTAAACCCTTAACATGCATTAACAAAATGTAAACATGTAAAGCAGTAATGCAATCAAACACATAAGAACACTAGATTTACATAGAAAACTCAACACTTGAGGGGAAAACCATGATGAAGATTAGCTCACTAATATATGATTTGCAACAATGAATACAATAAGGCTCATTGCCAAGGGCTCACTTCCTAGAAAGATAAAGAAAGGCTCATTGCCTAGGTGGCTCATTGCCAAAGGACTCATTGTCCAAAAGAAAGAAAGAAGAAGGGGTGGCTCACTACCAATTTGAACTACTAATAATGCATCTCTCATATGCCAAAGGTACAGTTCCATTGAAGCACAAACAACTTATCAAATACATTGAAATGTAGACACCTTCTGCTCACTAGATTAGGAAGTCATAATCATTAAGACTCACACTAAGGTCAACACACTTGATCACTTTCACATCACACACTCTTCACACTACTTCCATACAATAATTATCCTTGCATATATACCCTTTGCAACCTAAAACAATCTCAATTAGGTTGGCCTTAAGGAAACGTATACACCTCAACTGTGCAACGCCAAATAGGTTAGAACTAAACACTTACACAATATAATGAAGAAAATACAAACCACACCACTACTTAATTGGGACCCAAATCTACATAAACACACTTCTCAACACTTCCTCAATCAACAATTATCCTTCACAATTAGCGCTAGCATGCTAGGTCATCCAAACCTCCATTAACACTAACAAGAAACTCCATATACACCTCTCCAGGTCTAGAAACATCTCGCGGACCACACAACAACATTCCACACTATTCATACAAACATATCAGAATATTATGTACAACTACTGTAACCACTTGAAAGTCAAGAACACCTTCATTCTATGTAACCAGACATACTGTCACATACATCCAAAAAACCAAACAATTTTGTGAAACAACCTAGAACCTGAAACTTTAAGTGAAGATAGATACAAAAATTATAAGCACATTCCCAAATTTGCAACACTAGAACCTTCACTATTGAGAAATGTAGAGCAATCTCATTTCTCCCAAACACCATGTTTTACTAGACAAACATTCTGTCAAACATATCTTCTACAATAGTACGATATAGAACTTGAAACTATGGATAAGATACCTCTGAACACCTCTAATAATCATGTCCAAACCATATAAGCATATCTTCAAGCATGAAGAAATGCAGAGGAAAACACTGAACACCACTCTGTCACACTGAACTTTATTTTATTCAAATTTTCTCAAAAGCATTTGGAAACCAAGTAAGCCAACTTCATCAAGAAAATTACTAACATCTCTACAACACATCTACAACATCTACAATACTACAAAAATCTCCTCAAACACAAGTAAGGGCAGAAACCTCTACAACTATATTGAAGTAGGACATTAATGACAACACTAGCAATGCGTTAACATCATAAAATCCAAACTTCCAACAACTCCAATGCTAAGGTTCGACACCATCAACACAAACAACATTCCAACACTTTCTTCATACACGGGGTTGACATCAATGACAACACCCAAACAACTCATAGAAAACTCAAGCTTCCAAACTTCCAACAAGATTACCCTAAAATCCCCAATAATAGCAATATACTTATGGTTGATGAAAATCCTTCTTAGGAGGAAATTATAGTTAACTTCAAGAGGAAGTGAGAAGTGGACCTAGTGCTAATATTGCCCCTTCCATAGAAGGTTTCAAGATATCTCTCGAGAAATGAATATAAATATTGTAATAAAGGATGGAACTATAGATATCTAGAGAGAAATTTCTTATATAAATAAGGGCCTTTTATATATAAATAATATGGTGTAATTCCTATAAATCCTTCTTTTGTAAAGAAAAATTAAGATTTTATAAATTGTGAGAAAAAGATGATCCCCAAAAAGGAATTTTAGTTTTACACAATTTTAATGATTTCTATGCTCAAATCTCAAAACCAATAGAGAGATTATTAAAAATTTTCATTTAGAAGTCTATAAGATAGGGCAGTTTTCTATTCCCTCCTCTCTGCTTGTCATTACTTTGAGTCATCATGCCACATTTCATATTAAGAGAGATATCTTTATGCACCCTATTATAGGCATATCTCTTCTTAATAATAGTAAAATAACAAAATTCCAAATTTGTAGATGGTACAAACACTATATCCTACCCTAGAGTAAGAAAATTTTGGTAATGTAATCAATTTGGTTTACAAATATTGGTTTTCCTCAGGACCAAATATTTCTATTGGTAAATCCATTAATTTTGAATGATTGTCCTCCAAAATGGTTTGACAAATGGGGTTAGGAGTGTGGTGGTACAAATAAAAATATAAGATATTGGGGGATATCTAAATTGCGATTGTTTCCTCTCCTAAATACATGTGGGAAATAGATTTTTCATTTGAATAAATGAAAAAGAAATAAATTCTAGGGAAATTTATTTTCTTACCTAGCAAAGTATAAGTTTGTCAAAATGGAATCTCCTCTTTAGTATCTATTATGCTTCTACTTGACTCTTTGGGAGCTATAAGTTCACAAATCCAAAATATATTTTATGTATTTCTA
>VDFB02184941.1:0-17737 GCA_007258455.2 Sequoia sempervirens | reverse complement strand
TCTCCCTCTCAACCATCTCCCTCCTACCCCCTCTCCCTCCTACTCACTCTCTCTCTCTTAGGTCTCTCTCTCTCTCAACCCTCTCCCTCCTACCCCCTCTCCCTCTATTATGTATCTCTCTCAAACCTCTCCCTCCTACCCCTCCCTCTTAGGTCTCTCTCAACCCTCTCCCTCCTACCCTCCCTTTGTTGTACTTCAACCCTCTCCCTCCTCTACCCACTCTCTCTTAGGTCTCTCTCTCTCTCAACCCTCTCCCTCCCACCACCCCTCTCCCCTATTAGGTATCTCTCTCCCTCTCAACCCTCTCCCTCCTACCCCGGCTTCCTCCTACTCGCCTCCCTCTCTTAGGTCTCTCTCTCAACCCCTCCCTCCTACCCTCTCCCTCCTAGGGTCTCTCTCTCTCCTCGAACCCTCCCTCCTACCCGGCCTCCCCTCTTAGGTCTCCTTCACCCTCTCCTCCCAATTTCCTCTATTAGGTCTCTCTCTCTCTCAACCCTCTCCTTCCTACCCCTTCTCCCTCTGTTAGGTCTCTCTCTCCCTCTCAAACCTCTCCCTCCTACCCCCTCTCCCTCTCTCTCTCTCTCTCAACCCTCTCCCTCTGATGTTGGAAAAATATGTCTCAATCCCACAGGCTGAAACCTCTATTGGAGCCAAGTCGATGTGACATATTCTATGTCTGGCCAACGAGCAGATTTGTAACCTTATGTTTTGTACAGGTCGTTGTGACCTTGCAGAAGTCTTGCCGAATGGTTACACATTGGAGTCTTCGGTGTGACATGTTGTGTTTGGTATGTTCTCTTATCGCGTGGAGATCTCTAGCCGACAGGCCATAGATATCGTTTATCAGGGAGACCCTTGGCCGAAAGGCTTAGTTTAGGAAGAAGCCTCAGCAATGAAGAAAGGTTTCACCAATGGGGGAAATCTTGGAGTCTTCGCGGTGACACAATGACTTTGGTATGAAGTCTCAACGGCCGATGGAGAGTCTCGCTGATGATGAGGGGTCTTCGATATAACTCTTTGCAAACGGTGGTCTCAGGGTAGCTTGGAGAACTCGGTAAGAACTCTTAGCGAAGAGTGGTATGTCTCGCCGATAGCATTTGCTTGGTGTCCTCAGAGTAACATGTGATGGCTTGGTAAGAAGTCTTACCGATGTGTGAAGTCTTTCCGACCGTTTGCTGCTCAATGTAACTAAATGGGTCTCGGTGTGAAGTCTCAGGGATGAACAAAAGTCTTACCGACTGATGATCACTTTTGAGAAAGTCTTTGATACCCGGTATGATCTTTATGCGAAACACGATAGTCTCGCCGATGTAAGTTCTATTGTCTATGTGGCTTTTGAACCTCGGTATGAAGTCCTGGTGAAAGCGATGAGTCTCGTCGACTGGTGGATGCACATGGATTAATATGAAGGCTCGGCATGAGGTCCTGGTGAGATCAATAGTCTTGCCGAAGGGAAAATTGAATTCGATGCAACGGGTGAACTCGATATAACCTCTAATCAATTGTAAGGACTCTTGGCGATATCGAATGCTGACTGTGTTGGCATCGGGGAGACACTGACAATGTCTCACCGATATGCCAACATAGCTTGATTGCCTTTTGACCGTTTCACCATCCTATGTGGAGCCTCGTGGACCAATCAGAGAAGCTGAATGGGAACCATTGGAAGACAGTTCATTGTGGCAGTTCTGAGAGGAAGCTTGAAAGACAGGGGCAACATAGTTATCATAACGTGAGTGCGTTATTAACTAGTAGAGATATGTTCATTTAGGATTAAATATCGCGCTCGCATTATCACGAAAAATGGTAAAAAATCACAATATACCCGTGATGTCGGCCCACATTCCCAAAGTATTTTCATTCTCCCCGGGTTTTTACGTAAGTGTTTCCTACAAAAAAAGTAGCTTTTATGATTGAGGAAGTGTGCATGCATGATTTTGAGATTCCATCACCTTTGAATGTTCTTTTCCATCACCCTTTGCATGAAATAGCAGAGTTTTCAATGCTGAGAGGCATATAACATCATCCAGTTTGAATTATAGTGATAATTGGATATACAATTGAAATTTGAGGGGAACAAGCTTTGAAGTCAAATTCCTTGAGGAGTTTGAGGAAGGAAGAAGCAAAGGCTTTATAATTGGGTAGAACTCCCATTTGTAGCTTTTCTTTTTAGGTAAGGTGGGAAATCTTGTACATTTTCTTTCATTCATTATGGCTTGCTTTCATTTTTGTTGTTTAGCTTATTCCATGTTGATCAAATTGTTTGTTTGTGATGCAATATCAAATTGCCAAGCCACTAACAACATTTCTCATTTCTTTAGAACTTCCTTCCCAAATCAATAAAGAGTAAAAGATCAATTTATACAAAATTCGTCAAAATTTATTCCAAAACTACTTTTCATTCAAAATCCATTTATTTCATTTCAGTTATAAGGCTATCAATAGCTAATTCACCATCTCCATATAGCAAACCATTTTTAGAATCAACATTCAACTTTTTTCTTGTCATAAACAATACAACAATCACTCATCAACTCAACTTACCCCTTCAAGGAAAAAACAATCAAACACCTCTGTTCCTTAGACCTGCAATCAAACATCATCCCAACCATTTAAGATATCTTTGCTCAAATCAACACATCCATCATCTTATCTTCACTTAAACACCATTTGTACTAACAACAAGCAGCATTAGTTTAACACTGTCACCAGACCTTTAAGATACCAATTTCATCATGTTTTGATTGTAATATTCCAATATATCAGTATTGACACACTCTGACTACTTTGCATTCAAGAAACTATTGCCATATATTGGAAACATATGCCCAAATCATCAAATCTTTCACAATCTACCTTCAAAAAATTACCAAGCATAGACACAACTGTGGTATCACAAATGAGACTGCTCCCAAGCACTTAACAACATTCCTTTCGCTGTTTCTACATATTCTCTATTTTTAGAAAACAATGCCAAATATCTCTAGGAGGCCAACATTCCATCTAATCGGGTGATTCCTTTTCTATCATAATGCATTTACACAATCCCAATACAGATTCTCAGGCCTATTTTGATCCTTTTCAACATACTATAAAAGTTTATACACTTATTTCACAAAACATAGTAGAACCAACATGATGTCTACTGGTAAAAGTCCTTAAATAGGCCAATTTATCAAAGAAAGTCATCATAGAACTACTCACTAATCCACCAAACCTACAAACAGTCTTAGGCCATGTGTAGAAACTCACAAATAAACAAGTTTCAAGATGGGAAATGCCCATTAATACACAAAATCAGTAAACATTTGATTATAGGGTGAAAACAATCAACCATGAGGGTTTCTTAATGAAACATTTGCAAAACTCTAATATCAACAATTGAAACATGCTTCATTATGTCTGCAAATTATTTTGAAATCATTTCTAAGCTCTTCTACATGTTGTTTCCTCAAACCCTACTTGAAAACACCATTTTTTTGAATGAGAAAATTCGGAATTTTTTTCATGCAACAGTATCCCGACTTCTTATTTCTATTTACCCATGCCACACACATCTTCACATTGAAAGACACTAAATATAATCCATTCCACCGACCTACTAGCCCTTCATCGGTGGAATGGCTAAGAATCACTTTTTAGACTCTCTAAACAATTCTAAGGAAACCACAGACCGAGACTTAGTAAACTAAGTTCAAATTAGATTGATTATTTGAATTACAATTCCTAAAACTTTCAAGAATGAAAGAAGTCTCTTTCCCTGACAAGAATCAAATCTTAGAATGCTTGAATCACTATGCAACCTGAAAACAAGAATAGAAAAGCTTTCCAAAATAACTAAGCAGAGGTTTTTTTATTAATTTTTATGGATTTTTGGGATACAAGATCTGCCTTTCTCAAGCTTACAATTCTTTTTAAAGGTGTCTAAATCAGTTGAAATAACTACCTCTTCATCTTCATCAACCCATCCTTTCCCTTCCACAAAAAGACTCTTCACCTTCTTGCTTTTGTGCAATTTTACATTTTTAAAATAATTGACAACTTTTGTTATAAAAAGCAACTTTTCAATAATATCACCTAGTGACTCTATTTCATGGTGCAAATACATTGAAATTCTATCATTTAATGACCTTCACTCATCATATTTACTTGAACATTACAAATTGAACAAATTATCCTTTGAAGGAATTTCATGACCTAGGTGCCCTCGCAAGACTCAGTTTGTCATGTTGCAACTCACGCTTGTCAATGACATTTAAAATCATTACTACCCGATACACTTTCCTATTACATTTTTAAACCACATCTCTTTTTGAGGCATTTTGTTAAATTTAACAATTGACTTTCTTGTGTATACTTCCCAAAGCTATCATTGAGTTATTTTGTCAAACAGCTTATACAAACCAGTTTCATTGATTTTATTTGTGCATGCTTCAAAGCCAATTAGTTAATTTGACAACTTAGCACTTTTTTAATAAGTAAAATTATTCGGCTAGTGTCAAGAAACCTAATCGCTAAAAAGGAAAAACTAACAAACATCAGCTCCAGCCATCAAAGATAAAGAGAAAAATGGATGAGGGAATACTATCATGAAAAGCGTAATTGGGAACCATTGATGAAAACAAGCCAGCTTTGAAGAGGAACCTCAACTGGCCAAAAAGAGAAAAGAAATTGGTAGCACAAAGGGAAAAAATATGAAAGAGTCATGCTAGGAGAGATGCAGATATCATAGTTGGAGACACACCCTCTACTGCAAGTGAATACGAAGGGACACCATTAAGCACAAGCCAATATGGAGGGACACCATCTACCACAAGTGAGTATGGTTGGACACCATCCACCACATCTGAAGTTGAGAGTACATCATTACTCAGAGTTGAGGAACAAGGTATGACATCATCCCCACGTGAACCTCAAGGTATGTCTTCTATTCCACCCCTTAGTCGAAGGTGGGCGCAATCTAGCCCACCTCAATTAAATATTGATGAAATTGCTAATGTTGAGATGTATGTACCTAAGAGAACACCACCTAGAATTTTGCATAAAAAGCCAAAGTTTTTGATTAATATTGATGAGGATATTTTGCAGCACATGGAAGGTAAGATTCTAGAATGCACTTGTAGAAGATATGCTGATAAGATTTGGAAAATGTTCTTTGAAAGGATAAATGAGACCAGAAGATGTCAACTATTTGTTCAAATGATGTGCGGTTTAAAGTACAAAAACATCATGAAGACTCTTGGTTTGAGAACATTGAATGCATCAAGTGAAAATACTATTGTGAAGAATCTAATGGATGCTTATGAGAGTGTGAGTAAGACCTCGCACTCAAAGGATAGTAATGTCACCCGATGTGTCATTACATCGACTTTGGTAAGCTATCAAACAAATAGATCTCGTCTCATTAAAAAGACAAGTGAACAAATGGGAATTAATAGAAAAAATTTATCAAAAGTTGTTCAAAGGCGGCAAAGAATTGAGGGCACCAATTGAAATGAATTATGGGCATTCTCGGGAAGACTGCCACATAAAGATAAAAAGTTGTTGAAGCATTGAGAACACTAATTGAAGATTATTGGAAGAATAATACAAGGCCATCTCCAAATCAAATGGATGTCGTAAGAAGGAGAATCGGTTGTCAGAACTGTGAGCCACATCCAAAGCATTTTTTGGATGACTCAAACCCAATTTTTTCATAAATTTCAAAATGCTTATCCTAAAATTACTATTTCTCAAATATTTTTTGAAATGCTTAAACATTTTTATGTCAAGATAAATCACACTTGCACTACTTGTTGTTGTAGACTACATATTGAATTCGCTAACCATTATGATGTTTATCGTTCTATATGTTTAGATTTGCATACTAACGATGTTTTGTAGGATTGTGGCATATAAGCCCCACCAAAATATTCAAGAGAGTTCTTATCAAAAAAATTATGTTAAATAGAGGATTGCCAAATATTCTACAAGACAACATGCTTGGATGGTTCATGCGAGCATTGCGGTGGCTTGCAACGAATGCCAGTATGTCAACATATGGAAAGCACAGATGAGGTGGAACATAAACTATTAGATTTCAGGAAGTATAAAACAGTGGCATACACTACAAAAGATGGGTCTCAAGAAAAACGATGTGATTTTGTTATTGAGAAGATTCCAATGTATCAGTTTATGTCCATGTTTTGTGAGAATCTAGTGTATGAGTATGCAAGGCATACCCATAGAGCCTGATGGTTGGACACACAATTCAAGCTATGCAAGGACACCTTTCCAGTTGGTAGAATAGTATTATTGGTTAACTTTGTAGAGAACTACACTATACAGCCACAATGTGAGGTGCAGTCATAGTATTACAACTCCACATAGGTTTTGATAGTTGTGCACATAGCATTCATTCATGTAGCTGATAGTACAAAGGACCAAAGGAAGGTATTGAGGGAGTATCACTTTTATGTTAGTGATTATTGCACACATTCTCTAGAGTTCATGCAAGGTTACTTCTAGATGTTCTATAGTGATTTGGCTCGGAGGGGCATAACATACACTCGACATATAATATGTTCATATAACTGTGCAACATACTTGAAGAATGCACGCATGTTCTACTGGTTGTGTAGGATGCATCTCACTATAGGTGTTCAGTATATGTGGAAATTTTGTGAGGTTGGACATGGAAAAGGGGAGCATGATGGTGTAGGAGCATGCATGAAAAGAGCATTAGCACAAGAAAAGTTAAAATATAAAGATAGTGCAAAGTTGACAGATGCAAGTTCAATCATCGAGTGGTGTAATGCTTCGATGGGTCCAAGTAATGAAGGTATGTCTTTAGTTCATAGATTTTTTTGGTTGATGGATGATACTAATATTGCACCATATGAGGATTGTTGTACACTAACAAGATCAAGTGAGCTATCCTCTTTCCTTAGCTCAAATGTAGGTTCATGGAGTATCAATACATGTAAGATGGCATGCTTTTGTTCATGTACAATGCAAGCTTGGAATGATTGTGAGTCAGGGGAGTGGGTTGAAAAATGGTTTACAAGTTATCTTAGCCCACTTCACACATATTTCCCTCCGAAAACATTGGAACTAACACAGATGGAATCATCGTTCAACTTTGACCATGTATCAGATCTAGTTCAACTAGGTAATATATCTACTTGCTTAGTTTTTGAAATTCCATATTGTTATCTTACTTTATACTATATTCGTAATGTTGACTAATATCAAGTGATTTTATGCACATATCAATGCAGGGCATGTTTATGTAGTTATTGCAAATGAATAAAATGAAGAGGGAACAAACTATTACTTGTGTCGTTTTGTTGAGGCCAAAAATAAATTGGAAGCCTCAGTTATAGATGGAGAAAACATTGAATACCCTACATGCTTAGTTGTTGTTACTAGGACGTGGCTTAGAAGGTACCCACATAATAGTGTTAAACATTGGTTGTTTGAGGACTTTGACACACATGGTAAGATTCTTCATTACTCAAACCTTGTTGTGGCATCCAATGTTTGTTTGAGAAAATATGGGGGTAGACCTTTGCACAAGACCTTGTGGAAGGTCCGTGAGTCTGACCATGAGGTAATGCTTGACCCAATAAAGAGTAGAGAAGATCTGGATGGTTCATTGGATTAATTTTTAAGTATATGCACAATGGTTCTTATTAATTTATACTTGTGTCCAAATTAATTTGTTTGATGCCAATGCTATCATGTCTTATTTTACTTTGCATATTTGTAAGTAACCTAGTAAACATTGAATGGTCTCCCCTTGCAGAAAATGAAGATTTACGACCCATCCAAGAGCATCTCAGGCATAAAAGCAATGCAACATCCTTATTTTGATGATATTCACAAATCTCAATTATGATTTTCAGCCATTACAAAAGTGTGTGTGAAGCTTGGTGAGGGAATTTCAAGTTATTAATTTGAATTTAACCTTATCATCAGCACCTATGATGTAGACATTAGAGGAGCATCTCGAATTTCAAGCTATTCTAGATTCATGAGAGGTGTTGTGTGCAATAGGTATCTTGGGACTCACAGTGAAGATGTATGGGCAGGATTGACTAAGTTGAGAGATTTCCATACCTATCTATAAGTTCCTTCCATCTATTTTCATTTCATTTCCATTTTGGACATTAGTTGTTTCTTTTTATTCTTTTACTTTTCCTATTTGTAACTAAACTAGTAAAAATTGATTGGTCTCTCCTTGTAGAAAATGTTGATTTTGGAGGCATCGAAGAGAATCTCAGTCAAAAAAGCAATGCAACATCCTTATTTTGATGATCTTGACAAATCTCAATTTTGATTTCAAGCCATTATAAAAAAGTGTGTGAAGCTTTGTGAGGGAATCTCAAGTTTCTCATTTAACGTTAACCTCTAAATGATAACCTATGATGTAGACATTATAAGAGAATCTTGAATGTATGAGTGACATTGTAAAATATCTATGAGAACAAAGTACCTAAGGCATTGTAATGAGATTTACATGTAATGGAATTTACTGAAATAATGAAATTTGGTGTAGGGGCACCAAGGTTATTGAGCAAATTTGGTTCACAAAAATATTTTAAGTTAGTTTTTTGTTTGAGTTTTGTCAATTGAATAAGGCCGCAACTAACTTTATTATAACGCGAGTGCATTATGAATAAGTAGAGACATGGTCGTTTAGCAAGAAATAACACACTCGCATTATAACGCAAGCACGTTATAATGTGAGCACATTTGTTATTGCACTAAAAATGGTAAAAAAACATAATATACCCATGATGTCAGCCCACATTCTACATATTCTCCTGGTTCTGCGCATGCTCCGACAAAAAGTAGCTTTTTGGTGATTGAGTGAAGTGTGCATGCATGATTTTAGATTCCACCACCTTTGGTATGACATATATGACCCTTTCTATGTTGAAAGTGAATATAATATGAATCTCAAGCTCGAAACTATAGTGATAACTGAGCATACAATTGATGTTTGAGGGGAACAATCTTTGAAAAAGTCAAATTTTTGAGGAATTTGAGGAAAGAAGAAGCAGAGGCTACATAATTGGGTAGAATTCCTCCATTTCAAACTTTGGTTTTTAGGTATGTGAAGTCTTTGTACATTTTCTTTCATTCTATTATGGCTTGCTTTCATTTTTGTTGTTTTGCTTATTCTATGTTGATCAAATTGTTTGTTTGTCATGTTACAACCTAGGTTGTCAATGGACATTTTAAATTACATAATTCTATACACTTTTAATTACATTTTAAACCACATCTCTTTGAGGCATTTTGTTAAATTTAACAATTGATTTCTTGTGTATTCTTCTAAAAGCTTTCATTGAGGTATTTTGTCAAACAGTTATACAAAATAGTTTATTGCCTTGTCTATGCTACCAAATTTTCCATACATGTCTCTTAAAAATTGGAATATACTCCTAATGTAGTAGGGGGAGGCCTACAACATACAAACACACAACTCCAATCTACAAACAAATTTACAATTTACAATTTCATCAGGACCTCTTCTTTCAAAAAATTCACATTGTTTAGGTTGTAACATATCAAAGTCACTCAATCAGGTATAATTCCTCACAAAACCTTCTCACTTCTCAATAGACCCCCAAATCCAAAAACAGTCTTTACTTAGGTCTAAAAAAAAAAAAACTTTTCCAGGTTTTAGGACCTTGCATGCTCAAATAGGTTTCTAGTACAAACACCCTCAATTTTCTCATAAATATCTTGGGTTTTCTATATTTCACAACACCAAGGCCTTCCAAGCCTCACGAAAGCATCAAACAAAATAAACCTTCACTAGGCCTTTAGCCTCATTAGATCTCAAAAACCACTTTGGTTCCTCCTTTTCATGCTAAAAGTTCACATTCTCAGCATAAGATAACATCACCAGCCCTATAGATTCCTTACCACTATTAAATGTAACATGAAACTTGAAAACAACATATTACAGGCCTTTCCTCTGAATCACAGGTCACCACAGTAGGAGGAAAGGCTCCATCTTTAAATTAAAGTAAAACTCATACCCTGCTAGTCTGTACAGGATAATCATGAAGAATGGAGTTTTTCGTTCACCGAAATGGCCTAAGGAGTCTCAAAATAGATTTACGTCCAAGTTAAGACTTGCCACCATAGTGATTTACAAATTTCTAATCATGAGAAGCCTCTACTGGTCTGTACATAGGAAAAAGAAACTGAAAAGATAGAAAAAATACTTGAAACTCCACAGTGTGTTGAGTAGAGCAAAAAATCCTCAAAAGCAATTCATTGAACCCTTTATTCAGGCTTGTATGATTTTCTTATACATTTTCAAATTAGGAGTCCCAACTTCCTTCAATGCCCATAACCATCCTTGAACCACCAAACCTTCATTAAGCCTAAAAGTACTAGTATTAGTAATGGTTTGCTTAATAAGCTTCATTATGCAAATTTGTTGTTCTACAGACCTAGGACCATTTAGACACCTCTATTTTAGCCATTACAGAGCCTTCAACATATCCAACAATCACCAATACTTTTTTTGTACCAAACTACACAAATTATCAAATTTGCTATGCTTTTAAGGGCCCAAATTAGCCCACTTTTAGAAAGGGACCACCTTCAAAACTTGTCCAAATATCCTCAAACCTTGGGGCAGCAATTTATATCTATCAAAACTTCAAATTATAGCATTAGATTGTAGAGATTCAATCATTTACCACCCAAACTATAAAACCCTCTCCTTAGGCTTAGAAACCGTATGTTTTATTGAAAGTAGCACTTGCCAAACACTCCAAAAGTTGAAAAATGTTGAAAAAAGCCTAATATACCATGCTCATGCTCAATCTAACATAAAATAATGCTGCCCAACTCAAAAACTCAATTTCAGTCACAAAAAGCTCAATTTTGATAAGGAAAACTAACATTTGAAAGAGGTGACTATTGGTCTCCCTCTTTAATAGACTTTTATAACCCTTCACTATTAGTTAATTTGACTTGACTTAGCACTTTTTTCACAAGTAAAATTATTTGTCATGTCGAAGAAATGAACTATTAAAAGGAAAAAACTAACAGATGGTCAGCTCCAAGCCTTCAGAGGTAAATAGAAAAAATGAATGAGGGAATATCGTGAAAAGTAGAAATTGGGAATGATTGATGAAAACAAGCCAGTTGAATAGGAACCTCAACCGTCAAAAAGAGAAAAGAAATTGGTAGCACAAAGGGCATGGATGCGAAAGAGTCGTGCTAGGGGAGATGTAGATACCATAGTTGGAGACACACTCTCTACTGTAAGTGAATACGAAGGGACACCATTAAGCACAAGCGAATATGGAGGGACACCATCTACCACAAGTGAGTACGGTTGGACACCATCCACCACATTTGAAGTTGAGAGTACATCATCACTTGGATTTGATGAACAAGATATGCCATCATCCCCATGTGAACCTCAAGGTATGTATTCTATTCCACCCTTAGTCGAAGGTATGCAATCTAGCCCACCTCAATTAAATATTGATGAAATTGCTAATGTTGAGATGTATGTACCTAAGAGAACACCACCTAGAATTTTGTGTAGAAAGCCAAAGTTTTTGATTAATATTGATGAGGATATTTTGCAGCACATGGAAGGTAAGATTCTAGAATGCACTTGTAGAAGATATGCTGATAAGATTTGGAAAATGTTCTTTGAAAGGATAAATGAGACCAGAAGATGTCAACTATTTGTTCAAATGATGTGCGGTTTAAAGTACAAAAACATCATGAAGACTCTTGGTTTGAGAACATTGAATGCATCAAGTGAAAATACTATTGTGAAGAATCTAATGGATGCTTATGAGAGTGTGAGTAAGACCTCGCACTCAAAGGATAGTAATGTCACCCGATGTGTCATTACATCGACTTTGGTAAGCTATCAAACAAATAGATCTCGTCTCATTAAAAAGACAAGTGAACAAATGGGAATTAATAGAAAAAATTTATCAAAAGTTGTTCAAAGGCGGCAAAGAATTGAGGGCACCAATTGAAATGAATTATGGGCATTCTCGGGAAGACTGCCACATAAAGATAAAAAGTTGTTGAAGCATTGAGAACACTAATTGAAGATTATTGGAAGAATAATACAAGGCCATCTCCAAATCAAATGGATGTCGTAAGAAGGAGAATCGGTTGTCAGAACTGTGAGCCACATCCAAAGCATTTTTTGGATGACTCAAACCCAATTTTTTCATAAATTTCAAAATGCTTATCCTAAAATTACTATTTCTCAAATATTTTTTGAAATGCTTAAACATTTTTATGTCAAGATAAATCACACTTGCACTACTTGTTGTTGTAGACTACATATTGAATTCGCTAACCATTATGATGTTTATCGTTCTATATGTTTAGATTTGCATACTAACGATGTTTTGTAGGATTGTGGCATATAAGCCCCACCAAAATATTCAAGAGAGTTCTTATCAAAAAAATTATGTTAAATAGAGGATTGCCAAATATTCTACAAGACAACATGCTTGGATGGTTCATGCGAGTGTTGTGGTGGCTTGCAACGAATGCCAGTATGTCAACATATGGAAAGCACAGATGAGGTGGAACATAAACTATTAGATTTCAGGAAGTATAAAATAGTGGCATACACTACAAAAGATGGGTCTCAAGAAAAACGATGTGATTTTGTTATTGAGAAGATTCCAATGTATCAGTTTATGTCCATGTTTTGTGAGAATCTAGTGTATGAGTATGCAAGGCATACCCATAGAGCCTGATGGTTGGACACACAATTCAAGTTATGCAAGGACACCTTTCCAGTTGGTAGAATAGTATTATTGGTTAACTTTGTAGAGAACTACACTATACAGCCACAATGTGAGGTGCAGTCATAGTATTACAACTTCACATAGGTTTTGATATTTGTGCACATAGCATTCATTCATGTAGCTGATAGTACAAAGGACCAAAGGAAGGTATTGAGGGAGTATCACTTTTATGTTAGTGATTATTGCACACATTCTCTATAGTTCATGCAAGGTTACTTCTAGATGTTCTATAGTGATTTGGCTCGGAGGGGCATAACATACAGTCGACATATAATATGGTCATATAACTGTGCAACATACTTCAAGAATGCACGCATGTTCTACTGGTTGTGCAGGATGCATCTCACTATAGGTGTTCAACATATGTGGAAATTTTGTGAGGTCGGACATGGAAAAGGGGAGCATGATGGTGTAGGAGCATGCATGAAAAGAGCATTAGCACAAGAAAAGTTAAAGTATAAAGATAGTGCAAAGTTGACAGATGCAAGTTCAATCATCGAGTGGTGTAATGCTTCGATGGGTCCAAGTAATGAAGGTATGTCTTTAGTTCATAGATTTTTTTGGTTGATGGATGATACTAATATTGCACCATATGAGGATTGTTGTACACTAACAAGATCGAGTGAGCTATGCTTTTTCCTTAGCTCAAATGTAGGTTCGTGGAGTATCGATACACGTAAGATGGCATGCTTTTGTTCTTCATGTACAATGCAAGGCTGGAATGATTGTGAGTCAGGGGAGTGGGTTGAAAAATGGTTTACAAGTTATCTTAGCCCACCTCACACATATTTCCCTCCGAAAACATTGGAACTAACACAGATGGAATCATCGGTCAACTTTGACCATGTATCAGATCTAGTTCAACTAGGTAATATATCTACTTGCTTAGTTTTTGAAATTCCATATTGTTATCTTACTTTATACTATATTCGTAATGTTGACTAATATCAAGAGATTTTATGCACATATCAATGCAGGGCATGTTTATGTAGTTATTGCAAATGAATAAAATGAAGAGGGAACGAACTATTACTTGTGTCATTGTGTTGAGGCCAAAAAGAAATTGGAAGCCTCAGTTATAGATGGAGAAAACATCGAATACCCTACATGCTTAGTTGTTGTTACTAGGATGTGGCTTAGAAGGTACCCACATAATAGTTTTAAACATTGGTTGTTTGAGGACTTTGACACACATGGTAAGATTCTTCATTACTCAAACCATGTTGTGGCATCCAATGTTCGTTTGAGAAAATATGGGGGTAGACCTTTGAACAAGACCTTGTGGAAGGTTTGTGAGTCTGACCATGAGGTAATACTTGACACAATAAAGAGTAGAGAAGATCTGGATGGTTCATTGGATTAATTTTTAAGTATATGCACAATGGTTCTTATTAATTTATACTTATTTCCACGTTAATTTGTTTGATGCCAATGCTATCATGTCTTATTTTACTTTGCATATCTGTAAGTAACCTGGTAAACATTCAATGGTCTCCCCTTGCAGAAAATGCAGATTTATGATCCATCCAAGAGCATCTCAGGCATAAAAGCAATGCAACATCCTTATTTTGATGATATTCACAAATCTCAATTATGATTTTCAGCCATTACAAAAGTGTGTGCGAAGCTTGTTGAGGGAATTTCAAGTTATTCATTTGAATTTAACCTTATCATCAACACCTATGATGTAGACATTAGAGGAGCATCTCGAATTTCAAGCTTTTCTAGATTCATGAGAGGTGTTGTGTGCAATAGGTATCTTGGAACTCACAGCGAAGATGTATGGGCAGGATTGACTAAGTTGAGAGACTGCCATACCTATCTATAAGTGCCTTCCATCTATTTTCATTTCATTTCCATTTTGGACATTAGTTGTTTCTTTTTATTCTTTTACTTTTCCTATTTGTAACTAAACTAGTAAAAATTGATTGGTCTCTCCTTGCAGAAAATGTTGATTTTGGAGGCATCGAAGAGAATCTCAGTCAAAAAAGCAATGCAACATCCTTATTTTGATGATCTTGGAAAATCTCAATTTTGATTTCAAGCCATTATAAAAGAGTGTGTGAAGCTTTGTGAGGGAATCTCAAGTTTCTCATTTAAAGTTAACCTCTAAATGATAACCTATGATGTAGACATTATAAGAGAATCTTGAATGTATGAGTGACATTGTAAAATATCTATGAGAACAAAGTACCTAAGGCATTGTAATGAGATTTACATGTAATGGAATTTACTGAAATAATGAAATTTGGTGTAGGGGCACCAAGGTTATTGAGCAAATTTGGTTCACAGAAATATTTTAAGTTAGTTTTTTGTTTTGATTTTTGTCAATTGAATAAGGTCTTAACTAACTTTATTATAACGCGAGCATGTTATGAATAAGTAGAGACATGGTCATTTAGCAAGAAATAACGCGCTCGTGTTATAACATGAGTGCATTTATTTTTGCACTAAAAATGGTTTAAAAAACATAATATACCCATGATGTTGGCCCACATTCTGCATATTCTCCTAGTTCTATGCGTGCTCCAACAAAAAAGTAGCTTTTTGGTGATTGAGTGAAGTGTGCATGCATGATTTTTTGATTCCACCACCTTTGCATGAAATAGCAGAATTTTCATGTTGAAATGAATATAATATGAATTCAAGTTTGAATTATAGTGATAACTGATATACAATTGATGTTTGGAGGGGAACAATCTTTTGAAAAAGTCAAAGTGTTGAGGAGTTTGAGGAAAGAAGAAGCAAAGGCTACATAATTGGGTAGAACTCCTCCATTTGAAACTTTGGTTTTTTAGGTATGTGAAGTCTTTGTACATTTTCTTTCATTCTATTATGTCTTGCTTTCTTTTTTGTTGTTTTTCTTATTCCATGTTGATCAAATTTTTTGTTTGTCATGTTACAACCTTAGGTTTTCAATGGACATTTTAAATTACACAATTCTATACACTTTCATATTACATTTTTAAACCACGTCTCTTTGAGGCATTTTGTTAAATTTAACAATTGACTTTCTTTGTGTATTCTTCCAATGCTTTTATTGAGGTATTTTGTCAAACAGTTATACAAAATAGTTGATTGCCTTGTCTATGCTACCAAATTTTCCATACATGTCTCTTAAAAATTGGAATATACTCCTAATGTAGTAGGGGGAGGCCTACAACATACAAACACACAACTCCAATCTACAAACAAATTTACAATTTACAATTTCATCAGGACCTCTTCTTTCAAAAAATTCACATTGTTTAGGTTGTAACATATCAAAGTCACTCAATCAGGTATAATTCCTCACAAAACCTTCTCACTTCTCAATAGACCCCCAAATCCAAAAACAGTCTTTACTTAGGTCTCAAAAAAAAAAACTTTTCCAGGTTTTAGGACCTTGCATGCTCAAATAGGTTTCTAGTACAAACACCCTCAATTTTCTCATAAATATCTTGGGTTTTCTATATTTCACAACACCAAGGCCTTCCAAGCCTCACGAAAGCATCAAACAAAATAAACCTTCACTAGGCCTTTAGCCTCATTAGATCTCAAAAACCACTTTGGTTCCTCCTTTTCATGCTAAAAGTTCACATTCTCAACATAAGATAACATCACCAGCCCTATAGATTCCTTACCACTATTAAATGTAACATGAAACTTGAAAACAACATATTACAGGCCTTTCCTCCAAATCACAGGTCACCACAGTAGGAGAAAAGGCTCCATCTTTAAATTAAAGTAAAACTCATACCATGTTGGTCTATATAGGCTGATCATGAAGAATGGAGTTTTTCGTTCATCAAAACAACCAAAGGAGTCTCAAAATAGATTGAAGTGCAAGTTAAGACTTGCCACTATAGTGATTTATGAATTTCTAATCATGCCCGCATCGGTCCGTACATAGGAAAAAGAAACTAAAAACACAGAAAAAATACTTGAAACTCCACAATTTAGGTGTTGAGTAGAGAACCAAATCCTCAAAATCAATTCATTGAACCCTTTATTTAGGCTTGTATGATGTTTTTATACATTTTCAAATTAGGAGTCCCAACTTCCTTCAATGCCCATAACCACCTTTGAACCACCAAACCTTCATTAATCCTAAAAGTACTAATATTAGCAATGGTTTTCTTAATAAGCTTCATTATGCAAATTTGTTGTTCTACAGACCTAAGACCATTTAGACACCTTTATTTTACGCATTATAGAGCCTTTCAACATATCCAATAATCACCAATGCTTTTTAGAAAATTAAACCGCATAAATTATAAAATTTTCTATGCTTTTAAGGGCCCAAATTAGCCCACTTTTAGAAAGGGACCACCTTCAAAACTTGTCCAAATCTCCTCAAACCTTGGGGCAGCACTTTATATCTATCAAAACTTCAAATTATAGGATTATATTGTAGAGATTCAATCATTTACCACCCAAACTATAAAACCCTCTCCTTAGGCTTAGAAACCGTATGTTTTATTGAAAGTAGCACTTGCCAAACACTCCAAAACTTGAAAAATGTTGAAACAAGCCTAATATACCCTGCTCATGCTCAATCTAACATAAAATAATGCTGCCCAACTCAAAAACTCAATTTCAGTCACCAAAAGCTCAATTTTGATAAGGAAAACTAACATTTGAAAGAGGTGACTATTGGTCTCCCTCTTTAATAGACTTTTACGACCCTTCACTATTAGTTAATTTGACTTGACTTAGCACTTTTTGCATAGGTAAAATTATTTGTCATGCCGAAGAAATGAACTATTAAAAGGAAAAAAATAATAGATGATTAGCTGCAAGCCTTAAGAGATAAGGAGAAAAAATAGATGAGGAAATATCATGGAAAGTAGAAATTGGAAACGATTGAGAAAACAAGCTAGTTGAAGAGGAACCTCAACTGTTAAAAAGAGAAAAGAAATTGGCAGCACAAAGGGCACGAATGCAAAAGA
>VDFB02184940.1:0-23826 GCA_007258455.2 Sequoia sempervirens | reverse complement strand
CTTCTTGATCGTAGCCTGTCGGGAGGCACCATTGTCCTTTCCGGTTGTCCTCTCTTCAGCCATCTGCAACATAACAAACATTTCATCAGCAATCAGATTTAATAAAATAAGACATGATATAGGGGCTGCAGTTGAATTCTAGAAGCTGCAATATCTTTCACGTTTGCAAACCTCAGCTTCTTCTCTTGAATAAGTTCAAATTCCGACACTTAGAACAGATTTCTAAGTGAACTCCGATGATTTTACTTCAACCAGCAATCAGCAAATTGAACCTCAACCACTTCGTACTTCAAACAGCAATCTTACACTAGCAAGTTCGTGCTTTTCTCAACTAAACAAATCAGATTTCAGACCTCAGCTCAACAAGGCCGTACTTCTCAAGCAATGGCGCACCTCTTACTATAATTCAAGCAAATCAAATTTTAGGCTCAAAGCCGTACCTTTCAAGCAACTTCAAATTGCAGCAAACACTTTTCCTCTTGACAATGGCGTACCTTCTCTTCAGCACTTAAGGTGTCTCCTTTAACTCTCAGCAAACTCAAGCTTCAGCAAAATACCTCTCAGCAACTCAAGGCGTACCACTCTCAGAGCAAATTCGCTTTCCAGCTGTGAAAGTGAGTGAAAAACTTCTCCATTTTATAGCTAGAATTCAAATTCTAGAAGACGTTATTTTTAGCCAGTGCCATTAAACTCCACTACTCCACTTCAAGAATTCGAATTTTTCCCTCTCTGGCTTTTCTGACACTTGTCTCCAGTCGTCGGGAATATTATTCTTCTAGAAACTTGACTTTGACTGGCGTTTTGAATTCCTCTTCGAAAAATTTAATTTAACTTCATCATATTTTACTCACCAGCTGGAGCTCCGTCACTTGAATTCAAATTCTTAACTTCATCATCAACTCTGAAAAATTCATCTTCGAAGAATTTAATCAAAGTCATCTAGGCAACTCCCTTCGGATTCATCGTTTGAAGAAAATTCACTTTGAAAACACATTTTATTTATATTTGCCTTAGAAAATTTAAAATTCTCCCTTAGGAAAATTCATAACTTAAGCACTGATCAAATTCCTCACTGAAAAAGTGTCGGCGAAGCTTGAAAGATTTAGAAATCCATTCATCGTTGCAAATATTCAGTACCCAGAAGAAAATTTTCTTCAGAACACCTCGAATTCATGGGTACCCAACGAACGGGTTCATTTAATTTTTCGAATTTTGAACCTTAGAAAAATATCATTTTCATCATTTAAATTGTTCTTCGCCTGTGATCACTTTGTGTAGCTCTGACCTCTCGAAAAAAAATTGAAGAACTTGAAATATAATTGTTTCTGACTCCATCACTGAGAAGAGTTGCTTGCCTCGAAAAATTTTCATCAACTTGGAGCTCTAGGCACATTTTCTAAGAAAAATAAATTTGCCTTAGAAAATATTTTAAAATCTTCTTGCACTTTTGAAATCTTGCCTCAGAAAAATTTGTTGATCGCCAGTGGAGAGGGATTTTCATTTAGAAAATTTTATATCAACTCCATCCCCGGCACGCCTTGCACATTTTATCTTTACCTCATCACTTGGAAAATATTCATTCAAAAAGCCCGACGCCTTAGATAAATTTAACACTTAGAAAATATTTCATTTTCTCAACGCCTTGAAAATTTTTAAAATCACCTTATGACTCCCTTACTCCCTAGGCGCACACTTCATTTTAATTCCTCACACTTTCAAATATTTTCCAACGCCTAGCATATCACCCTTACTCTTGGCGCACATCACACTTAACAATTTTATTCTTAACGCCTTAGGAAATATTCCTAACATATTCCAACGCCTTATAACTCCCTTCACACGCCTAGCAAAGTTTTCACTAAGGCCCACCACCTTGGGCGCATTCTAAGTGTAGAGGAGGATAACGTCCACCTTTTACTACTTCTCACCATGCTTTGGTAAACTTTTCACCTTAATTACCACCTTTAATTACCTTTTACATTGAAACATGGGCGCATTTCCTTGTAGGAGGAGGATGAAACTTGCCACCACGCTTTGTGACCCTTCAACTTCCTGTTTTTGTCCTCATGTGAGCTCATTTGGGCGCATTTAGGGGGGTGAGGAGGACGAGTTTGCAAGCTGGGCGCATTTTGCATGTGATGAAGGATAAAAACTTTGACTTTTTGTTGACCCCTTGCAACCTTGGGCGCATTTCCCCCCTGCTGGTGGATGAACACTCCAACATCCTTGGGTGACTCTTCACCTTCCACGTTTTGTCTTGACATGGCCCAGTTTGGGCGCATTTTGGCCTTGGAGAAGGATGAAAATGTTGACTATGCTTTGACTTTTTGTAAGTTGGGCGCATTCTGATGAGAGAGAAGGATGGGCGCATTTTGACCCCTGAGGCGGATTTCTCATACTTAGAATTTTTTCTCAACTTTTCCCTCTTTCACCTTGGGCACATTTGGACCCCTGAACAGGATGAAATCTTGTTGACTTTCTTTTGACTTTTTCTACCTTGGGCGCATTTTGCCTTGTGTGAAGGATGAACTTGCATCTTGAAAAATTTTCTACGCCCCTAGCTGAGTTGGGCGCATTTTGCCTTGCCTGCTGGACGAGACTCCAGACTTAGACGAATTTTTACCATCCTCGCCAGCTTACGTGCCCTGCTATTTATAGTAAGGTCTCTGTATTCGCGCCTCTGAAGCTCGGAATGGCCTGAAATTTTAAACATAGCTTCTTCACGACCTTATCGATTTATCGACACTGCAACTTTTAGTCACCCTGCTATTTATAGCCTGTTTCTGAGGGTGGCTTACTATAAATAGTAAGCTCTTGTTTCTGATAGCTCCCAAGCTCCGATCGACGTGAAATTTTGATGAGGCGCTCCTCACCACGTGACTTTGCTGCCGACACTGATGCATGCACCTGATTTACTATTTTTAGCACGTTTCCAATTCGACTTACTAAAAATAGTAAGTGCTCCGTTTGACTTGAAATTTCACCAGCAGATAGCTTGAAGAATGCTGATCGCGATGGTTTACATCGGTTTTCGAAGATTTTGACTTTTGATGCCTATTTTTAGGCTCCGAAGCTGGAAACCCTAACTTGTACCGCAGAGATATCAAAAGATCTCCTCGCTTGCCTTCGCTGTACACCGCGATCGTACCGCGAACTGATCACTGGTATACGTCGACACACTCAAAAATAGCAAGTCCTCATCGAAGTGAGAATTCCGCTTGCATGTCACACCATCAAGCTCTAAAACCCATCGAATCACCTGACATGCAAAGAAAAGCTCAACATGCAAATCCTAAAAATAGCCTCGGAAGGCTGAATCCTGAAAGTGGTCATTTCGACTTGCATGTTACATCGTTGCGAAGGTCTCGAAAAACCCAGAAGGAATATCCAGACATGCAAAGAAAATCTCCGCATCTGGACCCTGAAATTTGTGCCGGAAGCCGGACTGCTAAAAATAGTAAGTTGTCTGTTTTTGTTCAAATTTGGCATGCAAGCAGCCCGATGTACTCGAATGCTGTGTGATGATCGAATCTCAAAAAGCCGACAAATTGCCCAGAATTGCAGGCTTACTAAAAATAGTAAGTATCTCGGAATCTGATGAAATTTGGCTGGAAGCTGCTGGATGTCTACTGACAACATTGCTAAGTTCAATTTTCAATTTACTGGCCCTACTTGACCTTGACTTGACCAAAAATGATGAAACCCTAATTTTAGAATTGGCCAATATCTTCACGTTTAAGCTCAATGACGACACAACCCCCGGAAAGACAAACACCGGAAAAGAGACAGAGCGAGAGAGCGAGGAAAAAAAAAACCAAGCCAAAAGACCGGAACGGAGCAAAAATAAGGGGGTCCCCATCTGAATGGGGCGATGTGTGAAAAGGTCACAACAAGTCCCAAATCAAATCAAGATTGATAGTACACCAAGGTTGAAGCTGATGATCACGGAATATGGAGAAGATAATGAAATCATGTTTGTAGAGACTGACTTAGGCTCGTACAGGCCTGTTAAGCAAGAAATATTGATGCTGCAAAGTGCAAATGAGGGAAAATGTTTTGAAAACGCCACTTCCACCGAAGTGTTAATCGAAAGTGACTCAAGTGATAGTGAAGGTGGAGGAACATTTGAGAACTTCAGGGACTTTGTCCTGAACAGTGTAAAACAGGAAACAGAGTTAGGAAAAGATGCTTCAATTAAAAATCTGCTGCTTCCCAACTGGTGCAGAATACATGAAGCATTTCATTCGGAAATCACTTGTGCTATGTGCAAGGTGGCACTAGAACAAGTTGCAAGGCTCGTTCCCCACACTTCCTTGCCAGAAGAACATCAAAAGATGGATGAAGAAAAGGAGATTTTAATAGAAGAACATCAGAAGATGAATAAAGAAAGCAGTGTTTCAATAGAAGTTACAAAAGATGATACAACTCAGTCAAAGATTGAAGAAAAGACTCCAGAGGTCTGCAATCAACAAGAGACACGTGTTCAGTCTCCCAATACCCCTACAGAGAATCAAGTGTGGACTTTGAGGTTTGATGGATGAAAATATAAGAAAGGAAATGGAGCCGGATTTGAATTGGTTAGCCCGACAGGAGAAGCTTATTTGGGTTCCTATAGGCTCCAGTTTTCATGCACCAACAATGTTGCTGAATATGAGTCCTTGATCCACGGACTGCTCCTTGCAATTCAGAAGGGAGCTAAGATTGTACATGCTATTGGAGATTCTGACATAGTGGTCCGACAAGTAAGGAAGCAGTTCGCCTGCCATGACAAGAGACTGAGCCGCTACCGGAACAGAGTCTGGGACCTGATAGAAAGCTTTGATGCATTCAATATAAAGCAAGTTTATAGATCCAAGAACACTGTTGCAAACTCTTTGGCACAAGCTGCCAGTTCTTTGGAACCATTGGCAATGGAGGGATTAAAGAAGTTTACAGTAGAATTGGTGTCAACCCCAGCAATCCCTGATAACATAAAGAATTTTCAAGTGTTTGATGACGACAAGCAGATTCTAGACTTTCTCACAAACTCGGGAGTGTTTGAAGCACAAATCATTGATGAGGAAGACACTGAGGAAGCAGAATATGATATAGAAGGAATTTTGAATCTGAAGACTAACGTAATTCCGAAAGGAATGGTTGAGTTAGAGAGACTATTTGACACTGACAGATTAAGCAGAAATCAAAGCACTCAAGGTAATGATTGTGAACCTGTCAATCTAGGAACAAGTGAACAAGTGAAAAACGTTTTCATTGGAAAGGTTTGCACGCCTGAAGAGAAAGAAGGTATCTTAAAGGTCATGAAAGAATTTCCAGAGGTGATAGCCTGGGGATACGAAGATCTCAAGACATATGATACATCACTGATTACACATACAATACCGCTAATGCCAGGCAGTAAGCCATTCAGACAAAGGCAGAGGCCAGTAAATCCATTGCTGGAGCCGTTGATTTATCAGGAAGTTAAGAAACTTCTTTCAGCCAGGATTATTTTTCCAGTGAGGCACTCCACGTGGGTCGCCAATCTAGTACCAGTCAGAAAGAATGGAGAGATAAGGTTATGCGTCGACTTCCGCAATTTGAACAGGGCCTCTGAGAAAGATAATTATCCCTTGCCTTCATTAGACGAGGTGTTGCAAATAGTGAATGGCTCACAAATGATGTCCTTCTTGGACGGATATTCGGGCTATAACCAGGTGATGGTTGAACATGAAGATAGATTGAAGACTGCGTTCACCACGAAATGGGGAACATTTGCCTACAGAAGAATGCCTTTTGGCTTAATCAATGCGGGAGCTACTTTCCAGCGAGCAATGGACATCGCTTTTCGAGACCTTGTCGGAAAGTGCATTATTATTTACATGGATGACCTGACGGTATTCTCAAAGAAAAGAGGGGACCACGTTGAAGATTTAAGAAAGATATTTCAGCGATGCAGAAGGTTTGGTGTCTCCCTGAATGCTAAGAAATGTATATTTGGCGTCACCGAAGGCAAACTGTTAGGTCACGTTATTTCAGAGAAGGGCATATCAATTGACCCTGAACGTATTGGAGCCATCTCAAGGATTGGTTTGCCAGGCACTCAGAAAGAATTGAGGTCGTCCTTCGGAAAGATCAATTTTGTTAGAAAGTTTATAACCGGGTTTGCTGAGATAGTGAGGCCCCTGAATGAAATGTTGAAGAAAGATGCAAAGGTTGAGTGGACTCCACAGACTAGAAAGGCTTTTGATGAAATTAAGCAAGCTATAGTGGATGCTCCAGTGCTGGTTAGTCCAGACTATACAAAACCTTTCTATTTATATTCATTTGCTTCTGAACACACTTGTGCAGCAGTACTGACTCAAAGAACGGAAGAAAAGGACGAGCATCCAATCGCTTTTATGAGCTCACCGTTGAAAGAAGCAGAATTAAGATATCCAAGCATTGAGAAGCAGGCGTATGCTTTAGTGAAGGCCGTCAAGAAATTCAGACATTACATCTTGAGGAGCAAGATCCACGCAATTGTTCCTGACGCCACGGTAAAGATTTTGTTGATGCAGAATGAGTTAGGTGAAAGAAGAGGAAAGTGGGTCGCCACTTTGCAAGAATATGATATAGAAATACAGCCTATGAAGTTAGTCAGAGGACAGGCTTTGGCTCAAACTATTGCAATGGTCGGTCCAGAATTAGTTCAACAAGCTTATGCGTTAGAGGAGGTGTCTCCCGGGGAATGGTACGATGACACAGTATATTATTTGCTGAATCATAGATGTCCTCGCCATTTGAATCCAGTGCAGCGGAGAGCATTAAGAATGAGAAGTCAGAGATTTATGCTTCAGGGATCAGTCCTCTATAGGAAGAATTATGAAGGAATTTATTTGAGATGTGTAGGAAAACAAGAAGCAAAACAGTTGATGGAACACTTCCATGAGAAGTTTGGAACCGGACACGGAGGAAGTCTAGCCACAGCTCATCAAATCCTAAGAGCTGGATATTATTGGCCCACGCTTTTTAAAGACACGTATGAACATGTGAAGGCTTGTCACGTATGTCAGACAGCAGCAAATAGAGGAAGGCATCCCGCTATGCCTTTGCAACCAGTGATTGAAGTGAGACCTTTTGCAAAGTGGGGTTTAGACTTTATTGGCATGATTAACCCGCCGTCATCAGGACAACACAGATATATTTTGACAGCGACAGACTACTGCACTAAATGGACAGAAGCTCAAGCTTTGAAGCAGTGCACATCAGATGTGGTTATCAGGTTTCTCGAAGAGAATATTGTGACAAGGTTTGGATGCCCCCATGTTTTGGTCAGCGACAACGGTTCAGCTTTCTCATCGCTGAAGTTTTCCAATTGGGCTTTTGAGTACGGAATTACATTGAGGTTTTCCTCCAATTACTATCCGCAGGGGAACGGACTAGCAGAGTCCACCAATAAGAACTTATTGAATGCCATCAAGAAATTACTGGACAAGAATCCGAAAGATTGGCATACACAGTTGAGGTTTGCTCTTTGGGCAGACAGGATAAGAGCAAAGAGTTCCTTGGGAACGTCTCCATACCACTTGGTCTACGGACAGGATCCAGTCTTTCCAGTCCAGTTAAGGATCCCTACTCTCCAGTTCATCCAAGAATACCTCGAGGGAGAGGATCAAGTTCAAACAAGATTGTCCCAGTTGATGCATCTAGAAGAGAAGAGAGATGAAGCTCTTGAGAATCTAACGAAACACCAAGCAATAGTGAAGAGATGGTTCGATAAACAGGCAAAGATCAAGTCGTTCAGGATTTCTGACTTGGTTTTATATTGGGACAAGGCCCACGAGAAGAAAGGTGATCATGACAAGTTCGATAAGTTATGGTTGGGCCCATATCAGATTTCTGAAATCCTTGGGGATAATGCATTTAGATTGCGTACTCTGACAGGAGAGGATGTCCCGTTGCCCGTCAACGGACAATTCCTCAAGCATTATTTCCAGTCCTAGGTTCTCTCCAAGAGCCTACCATGTAAAATAGTTAGAATAGGGTTTGCTTTCCCGTTTGTTTGCTTTCCGTTTGCTTTTTTGTTTTCCTTTGTTTTGGTTTTGGTTTGTTGCCCTTTGGGTTTTTTTGGTTTGGCGTTTCCGTCCCTTGAGTTGTCCGCTCAAGTGGTTTTGGTTTGGAATGGGCAAGGATTTTAGGGTTTTCCCATTGCGATGGGGGTCATGATGTTTTAACTTTCATAACGTGGTTTCTTTCACTGGAATTTGCATAAATTTTTGAAAAGGACTAAGGTTGTTTTCCTCTTGTTATCATCCAATTAGAGATTGAACTCATCTCGGGAGGTTAATCCGTTATTGTGTCTTAACACGCGAGTCTAAAGACCTTAAAAATCCTACCTATCTCCATTCTAGGTCATTTTGGTTTCTTGGGAAAGGTTTTAGCAGGTGAAAATCTTACATCTTGCTTCAGCGCCACTGCAATTCTCAAACCCATTGGAGGCTTCATTGCCTGCCAGCCAATTGAGGAATTGACGGAGAAATCAAATGAAGAAAAGAAAATGTGCTCAAAAGAAATATCTGAAGATAAAAGAATGAGAAAATGAAAATGAAAGATGTATTGTGAAATATTGGTTTTGGGAACATACGAGTAACTCCACCGGGGCTATGGACGCCCGGCCGGCAGTGGAGCAATATTCGTGAGAATTGTAGCAATAACCTCGTCGGGGCTATAGACGCCTGACTGGCAGCGAGGCAATGTCCAGGATGCTTTTGAAGTGAAGATATTTATATAACCTGTTACGGCCGATCCCAGAAGTCGATATGGTTTAGAGATGGAATGCATGCACACACTCACAGGGTTTTAGATGAAAGTGTTTTGATCCAATATCGGATTCTTCTCCCCTTTTGAGTAAGTGTCCTTTCCGTATGATGGTTTGAGGAAGACTAATCTGAGTTTAATTCTTAAAGTGTTTTTCAACACTTTCCCGTGGAGTCGCCAGATTCCGTGTCATTACCTTCTTAAAGATGGCACGTATATTGCACTTAATGAAGTACAAGCTGAGCTCGAAAAGCTAATTCGTGATAGCCTTGAGGGAGATCCTATGGCGGCTAAGTTGGAGAATATTTCGGTTATTTGAGCTACTTTCAAAAAGGCGGCTGAAGATGTCGGAGAATGCATGCATACAGTCAAGGAAAGTGACAAAGAACTAAAGAAACAGATTGTTGTTTTGGATAGCATCAAAGTGCTAGACGACAGAGAGATTGACGAGTTCTTGGTCAAAGTGTTAGACCGAGATGACATGGAGTGATCTGCCAATTGGAACCTGCAATTAATTTCGAGGGTTGAGTCATGAGCAGCAGTTAACTCGACTTTCAGTCTTGAGTTCACTTGCTGACTTCACACATGCTTATCTCTTCCTTGGGATTATCTTCATAGGAGTTAGGGTTAGGGTTTTTAGTTAACTCAGGGTAGTGTCCAGTTAACTCGCTTTCAATAAGGACGTGCATGCTTGCACATTGTCCATTTAGGTTAGATGTACCAGTTAACTGATGGTAGTTTTCCAGTTAACTGTATAGTTTGTTTAATTAGGGTTTAGCAATAAATCTTGCATGCATTGCAAGACTGTAGTTGACTCAAGGTGATTTTAGGGTTCCCTACACCTTTCAATGTCTATAAATAAGAGTTTTTGCTCATTTGTACATAACTTTTGCATGAGAGAGAAATATATGTTGTGCCTACCTTGCCCTCAATATTGCTCGTTCTGTATCTCTTCATGCGTTTTTACTATTATGATGAATTGTTATGCCACATAGGGTTTCATGCAATTATAATGGTGAATTCTTTCTTTAGTTAGATAAAATATGTTTTGTGTTCAATAAACTTGTCCAAATTGAGATGATAGTTGTGCCACCTTGCCTTCAAGTTGAGAATCCGTATTCAGTTTATCGTATATTGTTGTTTGAAATATTCCGAGCCAATTTTTTTCGTTTTTCACAAATTTCAAATTACAACATTACAATCAAAGTACCCGTTAAGGTTAGAAGATAAACCCAAACGTACTGAAGCAACTCTAACCAGTATGGCGCCGATGATGGCGAGCATTGGTCAGAGGATCTAAATTCAAACTGCTTATGCTGAAAGCAACTCTAACCAAGAATGGCGCCGATGATGGCGAGCATATGGTCAGAGGGTCTTCTACTCTAAATGCTGAAAGGGAACTCAACGTCAAGTATGTGCTACCCAATCCAATGCGGAGTGAGGGGCGACCATATGACGGAGTGATTACAAAAACAATGCTTGAATGAAACTAAACAATGATGCTGTAAATACTCGACGTCAAGAATGTGCTTTCCAGACCGAGACGGAATGGGAGCTACCATATGACGGAGATGCTAGATATTACAAAAACAACTTCCGAATATCAGATAAGCAATTACAAATCAGAATTGAGCAAGATTAAAGAACCGCTGCCAGTACTACTGTCAGCTTACAAAATGATGTTCATTCGCCTGCTGGTAGCATAGGAATTTGAGAGCTTAACATTACATCAAAAGATCTCTTCTTAGAATGATTAGAAGAGCCAAAACAATAAACCTTCCAATGTTCAAAATACAAATTCTGTTTTTCCACAAATCTGCACTTTTAAATTAAAAACCAGCAACCTAGGAATTCACTCATATGCTCATATCTCTCTCATTTCTCACCCAAATGATCTCAAATCTGATGCAATAGACCCTAAAAATGATGGCACCTAACTTAGTAATAAGAAATGGCATCTAAAAATGGCTATTAATTACTGACACGAATCCCAATGCACTCTAGAAAGTTCGGCCTTCAAGGAATGACGGATTTGCATTATAAAATCATAAGCTTCGTAATAAAATCTGCAAATATTCATGAAGGGTCTCTTCCAACAGAGAAAACCAATGAGACAATACCCAGAACAAGATTTTTGATATTTTTTGATTTATGAATAAAAACATGAATCTGCTGTAACAAATAATGCAAAATGCTGAAAACCACTAATATGCAAATCAGATCTAACCATGCGATAAGCTGATTACAATGCATAAACTAAATGTAACTCACAAACTAGACTAAATCACCACTAGTCGCTGTCTTTCAAGCGAGAAGCAATGCCCAAGCTAGGAGGCCTTCATTCCTCGAAGCAATCCCAAAGCCAATCCGGCAGCATAACATTCCTGTAGATAAAAGATATCCAAAAGAGAACCCAAGGCTGTCTTTTATAAGTTTCTGTTGACCTTCCTTGAAACCCTAACTTCTTTTCCATAGTCAAAACCCTAATCACAAGAGATGGCGTCCTTTTCCATGCATCTTTAATTTTGACTTCATTTAATTAAATTTCTCACTTAAATAAATGCGTCCTCCTTAAGGCTTAGTTTTGAATTTGATAAATTCAATATAAATTTAATATATCCTCAATGATGGCACCACCCTTCAAGTCCACCTTTTAAAATAACATTAAGTTATTTGGCTAGGCCAAGGTGATAAAATAACATTTAAAATATAATGTTATTTTTAAGTGAAACGAGCTCATCTCTCCAAAACTGTACTCTGAAGCCCGAAACTGAATACGCCACTTGAGTCAACTGAAGGGGAAAGTCAACTGCCTGAGACCAACCTGTTTACTGCCAAAAATAGAATTTACTAAAAATAGTAAATTCCTAGAAATGCTCAGAAAGCCGAGATGAACATACCATTGCGAAGCTCTCTGAAAACCCAGAAAGAATCCGCCATTGAATCCACTAACTCTGAGCAAGGACATCCTTAAAAATAGGAAACCCTAATTTTACCTTCCGACTAGCCTTTGGGTTTCCAGAAAAAGGCCAACGGTCACTGGAAAGGTCAGGTTCGAGAAGGGGACATTACATTGTTTCCAATAAATTGTTTAGATGGAGCTAATAGATGTGCCACCTTGCCTTCAAGTTGAGAATCTATACTTGTTTATCGTCAGATAGTCAAACCTTGCTCCATTTCCTCATGCTCTGTTTTCTTGAGGAAATTGGATAGATTTTAAGTAATTAAGCCTAGTTGTAGTTAGTAGCCTGCGAAACCAGAAAATACTCAACTGCAACATATATAGTTTTCGAGAATGCCTTGTACCTCTACAGCTGAAGCAAAAAGACAGGATATAGTTTAGTTTATTTCCCTTTGCAAGTACTTTTGTCAAGCACAACGAGGGAGCTTCCCCTCCTAATTTGAAGAGCACTCATTGCGTAGTGTGCATAGTTGTCCATACCAACTCTTACTCCAGAGGTGCTAGTTGTTACGCCAACAATTACCAAGTCTGACAATCTGACGAAGACATCCACTGCGAAGCTGACGAGATCTTGAAGAGATTGAGCTCACCCGCAAACCCTAATTGCTGAGTTTGACTTCCCAAAAGGGTGGGCACCCCTGGGCACCTAGCGCACCCAAAGTTCCCAGACTTAGACAATTTTCAGTGATTTTCATGATTTGCATTTTGTCTTCTGGTTGAAACCTCCCCGTTTGATCTTGAATTCCGGGTGACTGATCGATCTGATGATGATGCTGTCGGACTCACTGCGGAGTTGGGAAGAATCTGAACAACTTTGCATGGAAACACAAACCCTAATTCCACCATCTAATGCCCTAAAAAGTTAGGCACCTATCTCCTCTTGGGGTGCCCATGGCTAGCAGTGTTAGTCAAAATTTTGCAATTTCCAACTTCCTCTTTCATTCTTCATGCATGTTCATCATCTCATCTTCTGTTCAATGCTTGAATGTTGAATCTGAGGCCTGGTAACGGACTGTGGCCTCCATTAATGGCTTTGGAGCTCCCGAAATGCTTTTTGAAATTGAAAAAGCAAAATAGACCCACTAGGGAAAAATTGATCGTTTTGTGATTCTAACTGCACCAGCCTGATGAGGAAGTGTTTTGAGCCAATTAAAATTAGTTTAAACCTTAACAAGAAAACTTTCTATTTTTAGAAATTTCCTATTTTCAGTAATTTTCGCAAGTATCCGTTTCAAAAGAAACCTAAAAAAACCCATAAAAGTTATTATTTTTGGAAAGTTTCTAAAAATAGCAATTTTCCTAAAAAGTAGGGATGAAAAACTAAGATCTGGGTTTTGTGGATTTGATTGCTCTAAGCAGACCCAGATCGTCAAATTTTGGGTTTTTACCCCTCATGCAAGACATGCAAAACCCCAATTTTGACCTTTTTTGACTGTTTTGACAAGACTTTTACTGATTTCTTCAAAATGCCTAAGTGTAGCAAAAATTTTAATTTGGGGTACAACACAACCATAGAGTCATGTCCACTTCCTTGGAATCACTTTGAAATGTGACTTATTTTCACTAAGGTAATCTAGTCCTACCACTTGATTCATTTTACCTATTTCAACTTACTCTTGGCAATTATAGTTACACTTAATGTATTACTGAGAGGATCCATTTATTATAGCATTATCTACCTTGTCAAAAAAGTTTAAGATTGATTACATTAAAATAAATTACAAAATTCTCACAACTTTCCTAGGTATATGGATATTTTCTTTAGTAGTAGTAAATCCAACTTTATTCGTATTCCTATTTTGTTAGTACCCTCTTATATAAAGTTGTCTTCATAATTAAGATAGTATCATATCAACTAGGTTTTGTTTGGCTTTGTATCTATTTTGAGAAAGTTTTATAACCATGCTTGATATGTCTATTTAAAATTGACACTATGATTTCTTACATTGTGGGCCCATTACCCACATGTCCTATAATTATTTTCACATCATACAATTTGGAAAATATCATCTTGCATTAGTTAAGATAACACAATTTTGGTTCTCTTAGCCTTAGACATGGGGACATGTCAATTTTTTTAAAGGGGAGAAACCACCTCTAATTTTTGAAAATACTCATTGCTCCTTCATGGTTGGAAAATGGTTATGTATAGTTATGCCATATAGATGGGTTAGATTGACCAAATATATTAAAATTTTCATTTGATGATGTTCATTTGAAGAGTCTATAGTTTCAACAATATTAAAAGATGTAGTGAAGGACTTGACTTGTCCTCAAAAGTTATAATTCAATTATAGAGATCTCAAGCATAATCACATTTTAAATAATGGTGTCATAGGAAAATTGACAAATATTGGACTACCATTGTGGATAAAAATGGTAAGTCCAACAAAAGGATTCTATATCGTTTCTTGGGATCACTACTATAGAGTTTTCTTCTAACAAACCTCCTTCATGAAGAAAAAAATACTGGCAGAAATAGTTGAATTATTTTTTTGCTTTCTTGTAAAATAACAATGTTTCTATCCATCATTTGGAGGTCCCAGTGGCCTTGTTGAGTCTCATATCATAGGACATAAGTCTACAAATCATCATTGTTCTAATCAAATCATCATTCTAATTAAACCAATATTTGCTCCTGTGTTAACATGAAGGAAATATCAGACCTAATGTTTCTCTATGGAAGTACTCAAAGCATGATAATAGTTTAATATCATTGTTAAGATACCTAGAAATGTTACCATGTTTTATTCTATTGTACTTTGTTATTGGACTTGATCAATCCAATAACTTTGTACATATGTTGAAATATATGAAATCTTTTTAGGGGAACCTTTTACTTGTTTTTCATTCAATTATACTTCGCATATAGGAAAAGAGGATACTCATGTAGTCCGGAATGCATGATTATCATCTTAGAATATATTTTGAGTATATGGGTTATATATAGTTCAATAATGAGTGACGACATAGTATGTGATATGCATGTCATTCAGTAGGTAAATGTTATGTCAACATATGATAATATTTTTGTAAATTTACTATTGAAGATTCACGTGAGTGATTAAAGCATCTATATTAAAGATAATGGGTTACATGAGAGAAAAAAATAATAAATTTGAAATATATGTGAATAACATATAAAATAGTATTAATTTTTTTATTGTAAATTCCTAATATGTATGTATTTCTTGCCATAATTTTAACTAGAAAAATGACTCTTGTAATTACTTGTTAAGTTAAAATACAATTGAAAAAGGGACAGATCTATGAATTAAAAGAAGAATAGTATGTAGATTAAGTAAATATCTATATATAAATAGTATGAAGAATAGAGATACTCAATATCAGTTTCATTAATTATTGATTATGGATTTTTTGAGTTGTGACAGATGCCTCTCATGCTACTGAGGACAGTAGCTAGTTTACAAGGGGAGAAATGATATATGACTTTTTCCCCAAGAGAAGAGAAAGTTATAAAATAACTTTTTAGAATTAAAATGGAGATATAAAAATAAAGGATATTATGATTCTTTTGGTTAAAATAAGAGGTTAATAAAGAATATATATATAACTCTTTAAAAGGTGGAAGAATAATCATTTATTAAAATAATTATTAAAAAGCAACCTTTGTGAAACGGTGATGGTTTGGAAACCACATCTTAAGGCTTATATAAAACATTTATGTGAGACTTGGAAAGTGTTGACGTGGTTTTTGGGACCGCACCAACACAGAACAAAGTCGCCCAACGGACGCTCTATTCTCTCTTGATCAAAGTATTCCGCACGCTAAGATTGCCAGAAAGTTCGTGCGTTCAACTCCAAGGTTCCTTTAGTGCGAATAGGCTCAGTTTGGCTTGATGTGATATTGCTGGTATGTCAAGGGGACTTACGTAGTTGTTCAGATTTCTCACAGTCAGCAGTTGATATGTAATTTGAAGGGGATTCTTACGTGTATGATTTGGCAATGTGTATTCTTTTCTAAAACTAACAAGAAGTATGCTGAAAGTAAAAGGGAAAGGACCTAAGAAATTGGTACTCTATTCTAAATGCAAGGTATGTGGGGCTTCGTCTCAATAGACTTCAACCAGATTTCACCTAGCCTCCGTCGGACAGCCTCAGCAAAATCGGTGCAATCTTCAAAGGGGATAGCGAAAGGTATTCAAGTTACAGTTTAACATACGTACACCATCAGAACAACGCATATAAGTATGTAAGCCATAACCGAAGTCAAGCACAAGATAATGTCCAGTTGACCACGCAAGGCAGACTTATCATCAACAAGCCGCTAGTGGTATGGAATAAAATGAAGCTATCTCAATGAAACACCACACACCAAAGTAAGCTACTTTGCATGAACTAAGCTACTTGGATACAAAAGGAAGAAGAAACCTTGCTAGCATTTCATGACTAGACGAATTCCATCATCAATGAAAAGATCTATTATCACAAAATGTGTTACACAACAGTCTCTTCAAAAGTTTTCAAAGGGAAAACTTTCTTTCTTCTCCAAATTATGCAAAATGCTCTACACTATCTAGCTCTACTCAACAATCTCTAGCTCTGATCTATCTTCTAATATTCTGATTTCTAATCTCTAATTCTAATGCCTTACAAATGAGGGGGACTCCCCCTTTTATAGCTAGCCAAGTCCCAAAGGACGGCTAGGGTTACAATCAATAGAGTGGCCAGAATCGTGCCACCTCAGCCTTAACCCTAAAAACTGCCAGAATAGGGAGTGGTACATTAAATGAATCAAAGATTCCCACTCACTCCCAAAATAGCAAATGCAATAAATGCTCCATATTCAGTCTTCTAGAAGCTCCGCCCAGTAGTGTGTTCCCATTTGCCTTCTCTCTGATTGCTAACTCAACAAATCTGCTAAGTACGGCCTCAACCTCCTGAGCTGAAATCGGTGGAACACAATCCAACTGAAACTCTAACACCGTGACTGAATGCTCGTGCCTTGTACAAGATTTTCTCCAAGCAGCTAATGAGTCCTGCGTGTTCTGGATCAAAGTGGAGAATGTAGCAGTATTTTCAAAGTCATCCTGTACAAAGGTCTTAACATCTGCGAAGAAGGGAACCAGCAAACCCCTCAAATTATCAAAACTTATTTCATCAGGATTCAGCCGCCTAGCAAATATGGCCTCGAAAGTATTCTGAACTCATCTATAATATTGGCCATAGCCTTATGTATCCTGCTGAATCATCAAGCCGCATCGAAGAAGCCATCCGATAGCCGAAGAATACCAATGAGAAATCATATCGTTATTCGCCTAATGACACTCTCCATCAATCAAGAATCGCAATGGCACATGCCTCAATCACCTCAAGATGATCACCTTACTCTGATAGATGGAGGCATCGCCCCAAGCCTGATCCACCGCATCCATCCGTGCCAAAATAGAAGAGGCCTTGAAAAGCAAAAGATAAGTCCTCCATGAATTTCTCTGTCTCCGTACGAACCCCTGTGACCCATTTGTCTGCCTCCTGTGCCATCCTCCCCAACTCTACTAAGCCGCTGATCGACTCTCTAGGAATATCTGCTGGAGGCTCTATCACTGGTACATCCTGCCCTCGAGAACGAGACAACTGCTGAACATATCCAATTAATGCCTTGTGTTCTCGTTTCAACTTCTTGTATTTTCCTTCTTTCTTGAACAATCTATCCTTAAGGGCAAGGAAGGAGTTATCACACTCCTCAACAATCTGAGCACCAGTAGGGCGTCCCAAATCAAGAGTGGTGACCACATAGTTTTCCGGAGCTGCTTCATTCTGGTCACACTCGACTCGTGGGACAGCAATGTGAAGGGTGCGAGAGCCATCCTCATCCGTGGAGATCTTCGAAAATTTTCTTGCCTTCTTCTTCGGCGGAGGAGCACTGATCCGGTTCAAAAACTCTTCCATCTCAACCGCTGGATCAATCTCCTCGCTTGGGCTTCTTCGCATTCTGTCTCTAAGCCAATCGGGCACCTCATATAATATATCAAAGGGCTGCTGCTCCTGTGCCTCGACTTCTCTAACCTGTTCCACTTCTTCCTCATTCTGGCGAGGCTCATCGTCCTCAAGTGGCTGAGTGTCACCTGACACTATATCATCATCGCCATCGTTCATGGCCGCCTCTAACTCCTGCTGAAACTGGGGGTCAGTAATGGTCCCCTCATCATCCTGCTGATCAATCCTGACAGGTACATTGGCACTCTGGCCAATTGACTCCCTCCGTGGAGGCTGAATATCATTCTGTATCTCCGGTACCTGATTCAATGTAACCCTCTGATCAGCAAATAAAGACACCTCCTGTATGCTTGGAGAACGTGTCTCCAAAGGTACGGCCACTGTAACTCGTGGAGGCTCTGGCTGAACTAATTCTTTCTTTCTGGACTCTGGACCCCGTGTGATCTGTTTCTTCCTTCCTGAGGTGGGCGTCCTGTGATCTCCCATCAAGTTGTAATTCAAAGCAATTGACCTACCTTTCAATCTGCTCACTCGCCTATCGACCCATGCCCTGGTGAATGTCATAACCGGGATAGAGAGAGTATCAAGGTCGGCAATCTCGGGCTCTGACCAATCTATAGGCGGAAGTGGAGTATCCCGAACAGCCGCATAGTCTGGATGGACTACATCCATATCCTCATTAACCTGGTCCGGAACCGGAACTACCTCACCGGGACAGGCACCCAAGAATCTCAGGGTAAACACCTCTTCACTTCAATTTCATCAACCGCATCAACCCAATAATCCTCAATGGTACCTTAGTTTGAATTCCTCTGACAACACCCAGTTGATGTTATGGTGCGGGTCATAGTGTTGTCTACTTGTGTGATATGAGAAATGATAGAATTGAAGCTCACTTTCAGCTTCCCTACATGCCTGTATCGAAGGACAAACCTCGTCCGAGTTGCCCATCACAACTGGAAACTCTATCCCTCCTTTCTTCTCTTTCTTCTGGATTTTGTCAAAAGCCAGCAACTGTCTAGCTATCTCTAGCATTATTATTTTATCTGTTGGGTACTTAGGCAGCCTATAAGGGTATGAAGAAAATCCAAGTTCTCTAATGTATGAAAATCTTGGAACCGTGATAACCAAAGACCCATACCTTTCAATCAGCTCTGGCATTTCTAGAGATTCTCGCGACCGTGAACCTCCCCGGCGTTCTCGCGGATGTACATGGTGAATGAATCGCTGACACGCCAGAATGGGTTGTGCTCAAAGGTGCAACTCGCGACATTTCATGAATTTTGAAGGTGAGAGCCACGCTTCTCGGCGGGTTCCTTTGTAAGAAACTCTCCACTCGCCATCCGTGCTGTGTCGAGCAGGAACCCATGTAAATGTTCGCCCTCCTCGCAGCTCGTGAGTCGCCATGTATATTATCACTAATCATCTCAGCCCAATTGACATAATCCTTGCCCTCTAACACCAGGTTGATGTAATAAAACATCCATGGCTCAAAAATATAGGACTGTGGGCATCCACCAACCCTGCTCAGCAACATGATAAGATCACAATATTCCTGCTTCAAGTCCTCTGCTATGATCTGCTTCGGCAGCTTCGTACGAGACGGCTTCGAAGTGCTCATCCAGTGAGTGTTAATTGTCTCCATGCATCTCTCGAATGTAGAAGCGTACATTCGCTCTGCTCGCTCTCTGGATTTGTAAATCATACTTCTATGCACCGGGATCCCGAAAGCTTCACCAATGGCGGCCGAGGAGATTGGCAAGCACTTGGCCATCTCGGTGACGTGCGGATCGCATCGCGTTCTTTCTCGTATCAGCTTGGCGACTCCATAATCAACTTCGAACATCAATAGCTGGCGGAAACCAAATAGCCTGCATATAACCCACTTCGACGATGTTGTGCGGCGACCGGCTCCTGGCGCTATTCCAATTCGAATGTACTCTTTGTTTGCCTCCAAGTTGACAGAGCTCAAGTTCGTGGTTCGCCAACTTGCCCAAATTTCGAAATGAACTTCTCTTTGATTCCGCATAACCTGCCTCGCCTTTCTTGTTCGTAGCTTGTCTTGAGGCACCATTGTCCTTTCCGGTTGTCCTCGCTTCAGCCATCTGCAACATAACAAACGTTTCATCAGCAATCAGATTTAAATAAAATAAGGCAGGATATAGGGGCTGCAGTTGAATTCTAGAAGCTGCAATAATTCTCGTTTGCAAACCTCAGCCTCTTCCTTGAATAAGTTCAAATTCCGACACTTAGAACAGATTTCTAAGTGAACTCTGATGACTCTACTTCTCAATCAGCAGATTGAATGACTTTGTATCAGCAATCAACAATCTTAATTTCTACGTCCTTCACTTCAAACCAGCAATCGGCACATAACAAACTTCTTTAACTTTGCACTTTAAACCATCAATCTCACACTAGCAAGTTCGTACTTTTAAAGTTCTCAATGTTTCAACCAATACAAGGCGTCCCTTTCAAATCTACTCCAGCAACTTCAACTAAGCAAATCAGATTTCAAACTTCAATGCCAGCAAGGCCGTACTTTTCAATCTTTCAGCAATGGCGTACCTTTTTAAGCTTCTTCTCAAAATACTTCTTCAATCAGCAATGGCGCACCACCCTCAAGCCTCTAGCAACCTCAGCAAGGACGTCCCTCAAATGGCAACTCTCAAGCCTCAAGACGTCTTCTTCAACAAGTTCAACCTCTCAGCAAAATTCGAACTCCCTCAAACCTCAGCAACTTACTTCGATGCTTCAATCTCAGAGCAAGTGCGCTTTCTCCAGCTGTGAAAATGAGTGAAAAGCCTCTCCATTTTATAGCTAAAATTCAAATTCTAGAAGACGTTAATTTTAGCCAGTGCCATTAAACTCCATTACTCCACTTCAAGAATTCGAAATTTCCCTCTCTACTTCTTCTGACACTTGTCTCCAGTCGTCGGGAATATTATTCTTCTAGAAACTTGACTTTGACTGGCGTTTTGAATTCCTCTTCGAAAAAAATTTAATTTAACTTCATCATATTTTACTCACCAGCTGGAGCTCCGTCACTTGAATTCGAATTCTTAACTTCATCATCAGCTCTGGAAAATTCATCTTCGAAGAATTTAATCAAAATCATCTAAGCAACTGACTTCAGATTCATCGTTCGAAGCAAATTCATCTTGAAAACACATTTTATTCAAATTTGCCTTAGAAAATTTAAAATTCTCCCTTAGGAAAATCCACAATTCGAGCACTGATTAAATTCTTCACTGAAAAAGTGTCGGCGAAGCTCAGAAGACCTGGAAATCCATTCATCATCGCAAATGTTCAGTACCCAGAAGCAAATTTTCTTCAGAACGCCTCGAATCCATGGGTACCCAACGAACGGGTTCATTTAAATTTTCGAATTTTGAACCTTAGAAAAATATTATTTCCATCATTTTAAACTCGTTCTTCGCCTGTGATCACTTTGTGTAGCTCTGACCTCTCGAAAAAATTTGAAGAACTTGAATTATAATTGTTTCTGACTCCATTACTGAGAAGAGTTGCTCGTGCTCCGGAAAACTCATCAACTTGGAGCTCTAGGCGTATTTTCTAAGAAGAAAATAATTTTCCTTAGAAAATATTTTAAAATCTTCTTGCACTTTTGAAATCTTGCCTTAGAAAAATTTGTTGATCGCCAGTGGAGAGGAACTTTCACTTAGAAAATTTTTATTTGTTCCGGCATGCCTTGCACATTTCATCTTCACTCCACACTACACACTTGGAAAATATTCATTAAAAGCCCAACGCCTTAGATAATTTTTTTCTCACGCCTTAGAAAATTTTTAACACTTTATCACTCTAGGCGCACAACACTTGACATCTTATTCTCAACGCCTTGGAATATATTTTAAAATCACCTTATAACTCCCTTCAAACATTGGCGCATACTTCACTTTATTCTTAACCCCTTCAAATATTTTCCACGCCTTATAACTCTCTTACTCTAGGTGCCTAGCACACTTGGGAAAATTTAAAAAAATCACGCCCAACACCTTGCCTTTACCACCCTTGGCGCATTCTTAGTGTAGAGGAGGATAACGTCCACCTTTTACCTTGAGTTTACCACGCCTAGGTAACATTTTCACCTTGTTTACCATTCGCATTTACCACTTACACTTCAAACATGGGCGCATTTCCTTGAGAGAGAAGGATGGGCGCATTTCAATGAGGGAGAAGGATGAAACTAGCTTCCACGCCTTATGACCCTCCAACTTCCAACTTTTGTCTTGACTTGCATGAACTTGGGCGCATTTTAGCCATGAAGGAGGACGGAAAATGTTGACCACGCTTTGACTCCTTGTAAGTTGGGCGCATTCTGATGAGAGAGAAGGATGGGCGCATTTCAATGAGAGAGAAGGATGGGCGCATTCCAATGAGAGAGAAGGATGGGCGCACTTCAATGAGAGAGAAGGATGGGCGCATTCCAATGAGAGAGAAGGATTTTTCATACTTAGAATTTTTTTTTCAACTTTTCCCTCTTCCTCCTTGGGCGCATTTGGACCCCTGAGCAGGACAAAAACTTTTGACTTTTGTTGACCTTCTTATCTTGGGCGCATTTTGCCCTGTGTGGTGGATGAACTTGCATCTTGAAATTTTTATGCCTCTTCATCAATCTGGGCGCATTTTGGTATGCCTGCTGGACGAGACTCCAGACTTAGACAAAATTTTCATCATCCTCGCCAGCCTACGTGCCCTGCTATTTATAGTAAGTCCTTTGAATTTGGACTTCTGGAGCTCGGAATGGCCTGAAATTTTAAACACAGCTTCTTCATAACCTTTTCAACCTGTCGACACTGCAACTTTTAGTCACCTTGCTATTTATAGCCTGTTTCTGAGGGTGGCTTACTAAAAATAGTAAGCTCTTGATTCTGATAGCTCCCAAGCTCCGATCGAGTTGAAATTCGGATGAGGCGATCCTCACCATGTGACCTTGCTGCCGACACTGATGCATGCAACTGATTTACTATTTTTAGCCAGTTTCCAATTTGACTTACTAAAAATAGTAAGTGCTCCGTTTGACCTGAAATTTCACCAGCAGACAGCCTGAAGGACGCTGATCGAGGTGGTTTACACCGGATTTCGAAGATTCTGACTTTTGATGCCTATTTTTAGGCTCCAAAGCTGGAAACCTGTTGTACCCAAACCAAATTTTTTTGCTTCATCAAGGCATTTTGCATTTAAAAGTCTAAATCTTGCTAAAATGTTGTAGAACACAGTTTTGGGCAATATCAAGCATGGAGTTTTTGTCAATATTTTGTCAATCAAAGTCAGTTTTATTGGTCAGAACCGAAGCAGAGACTCAAAATGAAGATCTTCGCGATGGAGAAGCATCTCACGACGGCATTTCACATTGTACACGGTCGTTTCAATGATCGAAAGGGAGTTTTCAGTGGTCAAAATACGAAGATTTTTCAAAGGAAAATTCACAAAGTGCAAGTATAGCTCAGGGGCGCCCAACTTGTTGGAGGTTAAAATCTTGCTGAAAGTGCTCAAGCATACAGTCAATCTCTTCAGAATCAGTCTGGCTATCCGTCGAGCTATCCAGCGAGGCGTTCCGAGACTCACAGCTCCAGTTATCAGCGACAGAAGTTAAAATCCCTAAATTTTAGGAGGTGAGAAATTTGTTTTTTTTCAGGCAAAAGCGCGCCTCTAGCCTGAGGGCGCCCATCTCAAGGAAGGGGTAAAACTTGTCAGTTTCGTTGCCGAAAGCATTCAATTTGTTCACAGCTAGTCTGCTTATCCGACGAGATATCAAGCGCAGTCATCCGACTCTCAGAGTTCAGGCGGCAGTCGTCCGAAGAACAGCTTAAAATGGAGTTTTCACATTTCCGAGCTTCTCCATTTTTGCTCAGTGCAAGTACAAGCCAGGGGCGCTGGCTTAAAGGACCCCTCAGAGGCCAGAATTTGCAGACAGGATCTTCATGACATCAGTAGTATTCTTGTCCAGCTCCGCGATGCATCATTCAGCTTGTCGATCCGACGTTCCTGGTGGTCGTGGCGGAGATTCTACTAAGCACGTAATTTTACGGGCGGAACCAACAAATGGTTTTCAATGCATTTTCATAGTCTTAAGGCGCCTAGCCTTTAGGCTGGTCAGATGAGCC
>VDFB02184939.1:0-11298 GCA_007258455.2 Sequoia sempervirens | reverse complement strand
GTAGCCATAACATCAGTTGCTTTATTTTCAACCCTTGGGATATGTTTAAAGATGATGACCAAAAAGTACTGCTTGAAATTGTCCACCATTCTCTTGTATGGCATGAGCTTTTCATCTTTAGTTTGGTATTCACCGTTGACCTACCTTATGACCAACTGGGAGTCACCATAGACATGTAGTTCCTTAATTTTCCATTCCACAACCATTTTCAGCTCAATGATCAATGCTTCATACTCAGCTATATTGCTTGTATAGGGGAAGGAAATCCTATATTCTTTTGGTATATTGTCCCTTTGCAATGTGAGAAATAGGTTACTAGCCCTTGAGTCATGTTGAGTGTGTGATCCATCAAAGTACATGGTCCAATGGGTTGATTGCATTGTCATCAGGAAACTTTCATCTAGAAACTTCACTATGAGAGGTTGATGGTCTTCAATGGGCGCTTCTACTAACTAATCTACTATCACCTATCCCTTTCTGGATTTTCTATCGACATATTTTATGTCGAATTCACTAAGTATCATGACCCACTTAGCGATTCTTCTTGTAAGAGTTGCCTTTGCTAAGAGGTATTTCAAGGGGTCTATCTTGGATATCAACTTGATTTATCTATTTAACATGCAATGCCTAAGATTTTGTGTCATTAAGGAAACTAATAGACATGCTCATTCAATGGGTGTATAATTCAACTCATAGCCAACCAGGGTACAACTAATATAGTACACTACTCATTATTTATTTTGTTCATCAAGTTGTACTAGTAGAGCTCCCAAAGTTGTTGGTGTTATGGACACATTTAGAATCATTTCTTTATCCTAAATTGGAGGCATCAATACCAATGGAGTGAGAAAAGTCCTTTACCTATTGAAAATATTGATCACACCTTTCATCCCATTTGAATGTTACATCTTTATGGAGGAGGTGTGTGAATGGATGGAATTTATCTACTAGTTGTGCAATGAACCTTCTAATAGACTGGAGCTTACCTTGTAGATTATGCAAAAAATTTAATGTTCTCAAGGAAGGTATTTCTAGGATAGCCTTGACCTTAGCAGGATCCACCTCAATACCTCTTTTAGATACAATGTAGCCCAATGATTTCCCATATGTTACACCAAACACACATTTCTTTGGATTGAGACATGAGTTATATTCCTCTAGTCTATCAAATATCCTAGCCAAGTTAGCTAAGTGTTCACGTCTTGTGACTGATTTAGCCAATAGATCATCTACATAATCCTCCATAGTGATGTGCAGCATGTCATGGAAAATGGTAGTCATCACTCAAGAATGATATGTGGCTCCTACATTCTTCAAGCCGAATAGCATGACGTTCCCAAAAAAAATTCCCCAAGCACAGGTAAAAGTTGTTTTGTGTTGATCTTCAAGGGCTATCTTTATTTGATTGTACCCAAAAAATCCATCCATTAATGAAAGAATTTTGTGACCAGAAGTTAGATCGACTATGATGTCGATGTTGGGAAGGGGGAATTCATCCTTAGGGCATGTTTTGTTGACATCTCTAAAGTTTGTACAATTTGGTATGCCCCTAGTGGGTTTCGATATTGGTACTAGGTTGGATACCCACTCGAGATAGTCTATGGGTCTAATGAATCCCACGTCTAGCAATTTTTGAAGCTCCACCAAGTGACTAAAAATGCTATCTATGGTTGCATTTTTTGAAGCTTTTTCTTAACTAGTTTTGATGCAGGGAATACCATTAAATGGTGTGCCACTAAAGTTGGATCTAGCCTAGGCATATCTGCATATGTCCAAGCAAAGTTGATCTTGTGTTCCTTGATGAATGCTATGAAGTTGACTTTTTCCTTAGGAGTTAAGTTGTATGATATGTTACTTTGGGTTCTTCTATTGTTCCAACGTTGATGGGTTTTGAACCTTCCACCAAGGTTGTCGAATGTTCTTGATACTATGTAATGGGGATATTGAATCCTTCATCTTTGAGTTCCTTAGTGAGGTTTTCACCCTCAAATTCATCCTTTTTTTTTCTCTTTTCAAGATCGAATAGAGCCATATTGTGGTTTTCCCTAGGGAATATCATTTTTATTTTTAAATTTTTTATTTCCATTTTTCAACTGGAGGATGCAATCTCCCCTTCAAAGTATGTTCCTTGTTCTAGTTCTATCAGGAAACCAACATCGTGATCTACTTGATGGACACCCTATTGAATTCCCATGAACTCTATAATAGCTTCATTATTTTGGAATAGGTCCATAATAGGTGTGCAATGTTGTTGATCCCAATTAATCAACTATGAGTATTGTAAGGGTAATTTATCGTTATTACTAGCAAAGCTGATGGTGGATGTGGATGGGGAAAAGGTAAGGATTATGGAGTATCAAGGTCCCATAAGGTATCTAGGTCATTGTCACTACAAGCGCAAGACCCCATTCCCATTCATTGGAGTTTGTTTCAGTATGGTAGTCGTCAGTTGTGGGTCTGAAGGTGATGATATTTATGCCAATTTTTTCAAATAGTTTTGTGATTGTTAGGTTGTTTTCCATAAGATGGTAGTTATCTAATGTCTCTTCGATAGTAGGAGATACTTCTTGATAAGAGGTAATTTCAGTGTTTGGAGTAACCACGTCTATCGAACCATAACCTAGTCCCACGTTCTTCCTGCTTTGTCCTATTATGATGGGTTCTCTTATGCCTTGTCGTGTAGACCAAGGCCACCTTTTCTAGTGTATCCCATATTTCTTTTTATTCGATAACCTTTATTGCTAAGATCCTGAACCAAAGTAAATAGGGTGACCATCTTTTAGGAGATGGACAAATTTGGGACCTATTTCGCACTTTAGTTAATTAGGAAACCAAGATCCCTCAACCAAGTGACACAATTGAGGGAAGGAATAAGGGTGGTTTCCTTATATGTGATTAAATGGAGGGTTAACCATTAAAATGAAGCTTCAAAAGGAGAAATACAAACTCTAATGCACTAAACCCTAGAAACTTAAAAATATGAAGGTATTAAATCAAATTGAAAAATAGAAATGAAACAGAAAAGAACCCAAAGAATGGAGAGGTCAAAACAAGGTCTACAACCCTAAAAATATGTTATTTGAAGCTCACTAGGACTAATACGCAAGGTTGGGTGACGTAGTCCCAATCTAGGGTTTTTGGGTAGAGTTTGGAATCTCCTAGTGACTGGTTTGAATATGCAGAAATCTAGAAAAAAATGCTATACTGGGACTCATACATTCAGACAATTGCAAAGTGTCTCAAAAAAGTGAAAAGTGTCCTATGAGCAAAATTTTGAATTGAAACTTTGTGAGCCTCTGAAGATGGATTAAATATGCACTTTGCCACTAATTTCATGCAAATAAGTTGGATATGTTTGCTCTAGATTTGATTTTTCATGAGCCTTGACAACTTCTTATGACAACTTTTGTAAATTTTGCAACTTTGCAATTTTGGTACTTTTGAAGGCTTCAAATCCACTTTTTCTTCAACCTATAAACTTGCAACATACAAAGAGAAAGAAAAAATGTTTTGTTATGGAATGGGGGTTTTCCTTGGTCAAACCCTATTTTAGTAATCAAACCTTAATAAGAAATGAAGCATGAATGAAATGAAACATGAAACATAAGATGACACAATAGAACCTTGTTTCAAACCTTGTAGATCTACAAGGCATGAAGTGGCCTCAATGGATGTATATCTTGATCATGATTCTTGATGAAAGATGATTCCTTTGAATACTTGAATTTATCTTGAACAATACATCACAACATTAGATCAAAACCACATGCATGATGCATCAATCCTTTGACATGATAATGGATCTTGATTATTGTAATAATATTCTACAAATATGCCCTTGAATTCCTTCCTGAATGCTCTTGAATACTCTATAATTCTCTTGTGAACTCTTAGGATGCTTGACTCAAAATTTCTAGCTCTTGTTAGGAGAAATTATGTGAATATAACCTTGTATTTATACTTGTTTATGCAAAATTTCCCAAAATTACAACACTACAAGCCCACATTAAATCTAGGATAATAAAATCCTATCAAGAATTTGATTTAAAATAGGTCCAAGCTAAAGAAGGACTCATACACCAATTGGGGTGTATGAGTCCCAATGGCTAAAACCTAGGACAAAGATTTTTAGGAGTGTCTTGTTCAATGCAATGTTTAAAATCAGGCCCCGAGACCTAGGTGGGACCCGTATGCCCAAGGTGGAGTATGAGTCCAAAATCACTAGATCTAGAACACACAACTCAAAAACATGATTTATGATTGGCCATTTAATAAATTCTAGGATCATCCTCAGAGAAATGCATTTAATAAGGCTTGTGGATGAAAAATAAGACCAATTAAGGCATAAAGAAGCCCAATTTTAATGAAAAGGGCCCAAAACTTAGTGTGAATGTGTAAAAAAAACTACAACACTAATCAAGGCAAAATTAGGCTCATTTTAATATTAATCATTCCCAAATTAAGTATGAAAAAGGGATACTGTTTCCTACACTATAGATCCATAGGAAGGGGATGTAGTTGTTCCTGTTCCTCTTGTTTTTCTTTGTAGATCCATGATGAGAGGTCCTCTTCGAATACCAATTCATCCTTCATGTCTCCCCACTTGGTGAAGAGAGTGGGTTTGAATTCATATGTCACAGCTTGAACATGCTTTATTTCCTTTGGTCACCCATAGAATTTTGGTGACGGGGGAAGCTCCCCAATGGAAAAGGATTGTTTGAAGTGGTATTCTCCATAGCCCTTGTCGAGCACCTGGATCTTGAGTTCAATTTTTGGAGGATCGCTTGATGTGGATGGAGTTGAGGTTTGCGTAGATGTAGTTGAGGTTAATGCAAGTGATGCAAGATCAACATAGGAAAATGAGTGGAATGATATGTCACTACTGGGTATTTGAAGGAGCTTTTTGTACTTCTCCTCCAAGTTTGAGCAATAATGAAAAGGTTTGGGATCAACATATACTATAACTTCCTTACCCTCATAAGGAAATTTTAGGCATTAGTGAAAGGTTGAAGGGACCACTTGAATTACTTTGATCCATAGTCATCCCAAGAGAAGGTTATATGGCAACTCAAGATCCAATACCTGACAAGTTATTTCTACTATAGCTGGCCCCACTTGAATGGGAAGTCTTAATGTTCCCTCTAAGTTCTCCATATCATCATAAGCCCTTATGTTGATACTCTTGTTCTTGTCAATCACATCATCAAAATACCCCAACTGCTTTACCATTTTTAGGGTACATATGTTTAAACCTACAACCCCATCTATTAAGACTCTCATGATTTTGTGTTTATGGAAACAAACCTCGAGATGCAAAGCTTGATTGTGGAAGGATCTTTGGGGAAGGTATTTTTTAGAAAATACCAAGTGATGGGGTGAAGTGATAGTACCAACCATGGCTTGAAATTGATCAGTGTTAAGGTTGTTAGGTACCGAAGACTCAATCAGAGCTTTCTCTAGGATCTCTTTACATGTGTTGGTGATAATTTTAAAAGCTCAAGGATGGAGATCAATGCTAGAGTTTTCTTCAACTGGTCGATAATGCTATATTTAGTGGAAGGATCGTTGGTGGTTTTGGTTGGAAGTGGGGCTCCTTGGATCATGAATTTTCCTCTTCGGGTAGTTACATTGCATTCGGGGGATTTTGTCTAGTATAGTCATGATTGATATTTTGATCGACTTGGGAGATGGTTCCTACAATTTTGTCATAGGTGAATTATTTTTGGTAATCTTGACCTTCTCCTTTGTTATTTCCCCTAGAATGATTAGAGAGTGAATACTTGTATATTCCCATGTCTTGATTTCTGGAAGGCCCAGGACAATGTTCAATGTCGACCTCTCCTTTTTCTATTAAGTATTGTATGATATTCTTAAGTCTCATATAATTATTCATTGTGTGACCCTTGATCTTGTGGAATTCACATCGATCATTCTCATTATACCAAGGGGGTTTTATGTTTGGTTCATCGTAAGTTGTTTTATTAGGATTGGGAAGCCTGATAAGGTTCTTTTGGACAAGTTTGTGTATAACTACCTCAATATTTTCTCCCAATGGAGCAAGTTTTCTCCTAAATTTATTATTTTTCCTTGATGAACCTCTTTGAATATCCTTCCCTTGATTTGATTGTTGATTATTTTTCTAGTTATTCTAAGGATGTGTGAGTTGATTGTTTTGAGCATTGTTTGGTGGGTAATTTGCTTGAGCTATTTGGATATTGTTCTGTGGATTGCTAAGAGTTTGTATGCTTCATACAAATCTTGCATCTACCACTCTTTTGTTGGTAACATTTTTGTTCTTTGCCCATATTTTTGGTTTGTCATTAGAACTTGAGGCTTGGTCTTTTTTTCTATATAGTTTAATGACTCCTCTTGATATGAGGGCTCTTTTAATGAGTAAACCCTTTTCAATAGTTTCCTCAATTACTAGGGCACAACATGGTGAGTTGGTAACTGATGTTCGCTTATATGTTGGTGAGAAAGATATCTATCAACTATTTCAGGGGAACAAGCCATTTACATTTGCTAGCTTTATGTATCCATATTTGTAGATATGAAGCAAATGATTCCCCTTGGCTTTGTTTAATTTTGTATAGATTGGGGATAGTTACATCTTGTTATTTGTTGTATGAGAAATGATTGAAAAAATTTGTATGATAGCTCATCGAATGTTTTGATACCAGGCGGTAGATGAGAGAACCACTCGATAGCAGCCGTGTTGAGACTTCATGGAAAAAAATTCACTAAATGGGTATCATTGTGTTGTAGATCCATGCATGCTACTGAGAATTCTCACATATTTTCTATTGGATCCCCACTTCCCCTATATTTTTCAAATTTTGGTATTTCAAAGTTTTTGGGGGGAAGGTATCATAGATAAGTTTTGATCAAATTTATATGTTAATATATCTTGTAGAGTATAGCTTTTCTTTTTCTTTCCAATTTGGATGTCTGGTATCCTTTGGTTGAGGTTATGTATTTGTAAGGTTACATCATTACTAGGTGTGTTCATTTTGTAAGGAGAGACATAACATTGTTGCCCTGCAATGTTGTGTGTGTTGTATTGGGGGGTTTGTATATACAATGGCCCTTGGGCCATGTTGTGTTGTGGGTTTGTATATTGATGGGGTCCTTGAGGACCAATATGGGCGTGTTGTGTAGTGAGGGTATAATGTTGTTGTTGTCGAGGTACATTGTGTTATTGTTGAGGTACGTTGTGTTGCTATTGGGGTACGTTGTGTTGTTGTTGGGGTATGTTGTGTTGTTGTTGAGGTACACTATGTTTTTGTTGGGGTATGTAGGTTTGGTATTATAATGGATTTTGTGTACCAATGTTATGTTGTGGAGGATTGGGTACTTGATTTTGTAGGTGTGTGTTTTTTTGTGGTTGAGCATACGTTTGATGTTGGGTATTGTCATTTGGTGGTGTCGAAACATATGTTTGGTGTTGAGGGTATTGGGTAGATGTTGATCCATGTTGATTTTGTGTTAGGATCATAGTATTGTGTTTGAGGCATGTATTGTATTTGGTTTTGAATATTTCCATGGTACATGCCTTGATCTTGGGGTGGTTTTTGATACATTTGTCGTCCTTGGGGTGGATTGTTAGCATGTAGTTGTGTTTGTCAAGGGGTTGTTACCTTGTTATTTTACTACATGTTGTGGTTGTCCCATGTTTTGAATATTAGTATTGAGACCTTGTTGATGGTTATTCCAAGATGTATCATATGTATTAGATCCCATTGAGTTAACATTTTGTGACAACATGTTTTTATTTTCCAAGAAATTTGGATTCTCTTGAGTATGTTGGGCTACCACCGCTTGTTCAATTTGTGATGGATGTCTAAATTATTGATTCTCCACATTTTGGGGAAAAGATTGGTCCTTGATATGTGTGTTTGAGAATAATGGTGGTATCTTGGGGTCTACTACTACTTTAGGTATTTTTCTTATCACCAATTGGTCTCCCAAAGGAAGGAGGTTGGGATCCTTAAGAACTTCAATGTTAAAGTATATGGGAAACTTGGCCCTACTTTGTGCTAGCTTGAGGAAATATGTGTTAGGATCTTTCCTAATCATCTTGTCCATAAGTTTCTATAATTTTGGATATTGGGAATGCTCATAAAGTTTTTCATTAGTGGTTTCCTTGTCACTATCATACTCCTCTATGATCATGTCTATAGGATTGGGATGTCGATCTTGTTACTTAGCAAATCTATCTTGATGTTGAAGGTGTATGTCATCATCGCTAGGTGGTTGACTTTGTTGTGCTTTAAACGTTGGTTGTTATTTGGGGGTTGAGTATGTCATAGGATTGTAACCCCATGCTTGAGATTCCTCGTTGGTGGTGTTAATGTTTGGTACACTAGTGTTTCTTTTATTGGCTTCCATCTTTTTTTTGTGTTGCAATTTCATTGTAGTCATAAACGAACTCAAGAGACCTTGGTAAGTTTGAGATAACAACTTATGAAAATGGAATGACGTGTTTTAAGATTTGGTTTGATAAAATGATGTACATATAGGATGTGTGTGTACCTTTTGGAAAAAGGTTTTTGGTTGTTTTCTATGGATTGATGTTGTGATATGTGGACGATCGAGCTTAATGTTGGATGGTAAGTTGTTGCTACTCAACCCTATGATAAGGATATGAGCCAATTTTTTGTGTTGTTTGATGAGTGAAGTTATGATGTTTGATGTTGGATTTGATGCTAGTTTAGAAAACAATAGTTCACAAGACTCAAATCGATGTTTTTCAATGCTTTAGAGGATATGGTGTATGCTTTACTTGAACTAGCTATGAGGTTGCAAGTAAAGGTTGCTCTAAAAACACTAGCAAGATAATGGTTTGATTTCTTGGGTTCAATATGTGTCCAATACTAGGTTGATGTTTGGTTTTTGATTTGGTGATGTTGATAATCTATGGTGAAAATTTTGTGTCCAAAAGATGGTATTCATGAACCTTATGTAAACCAAGTTCAATTTGAAGAATCGTGATGTTGGATTTTGACTAATAGGTCCAATAATGTTTTTTGATAACTGAATGGAGTTTTTAGACCAAGTGTTTGAAAATTAGATGTTTTGACCAATTTTGAGACAAGTGTGCAAATAGGTCAATAGCAATTTCTATTTAAGGTAATAGCGGCAGTCTTTTAGATCAATAGTGACTCTCTTTAAGGCAACTACGACCAAGTTTTTCAAAAGCAACTCTTTTTTGATAGTGACTATCATAAACCAATGATAATAATAGTGGCTAATCTAAGCAATAGCGGGCAAAATTTATGTCAACTGCGGTAATGTTTCAGACAGTAGCAACAAAACTTCATAGTAGCGACTCTATTATAGCAGTTTCCAATTTTGTCATGGTAGTTTATTTTGAGAAGTTTGCAAGTTTTTTATATTCATTTGATCTGATGTTTGAGACAATGTTTCTGAGATACAACAAGTGATAAAACACAACAAACAAAGTGTATGACTTGAATGTAATGTTTTGATGACAATAGGCCAAAATCAACCTAATTTATACTAGTAATAACGCTTCAAAAAACACTTCAAGCATTTTTATCCCTAAGGTCAAAGCCAGTGGTAATATTTTAAGGCCCACAACTTGGAAGCTCCTTCAAGTCAAGTGTAGGGACACCCAAAGGGATGTATACATTTAAGTCTTTCGAGAGTGGATAGATAGGGGCATCCCAGAATGGAAGGATAACCCAAATCACCCTTTCCCCAGAAAGCTACAAGTAGCTTATGCTAAGCAGGGGATTTATATCTCAACTCAAGGGAGTTCATATGGTGAGTAAAAAGCTTCAAGGTATGGTGTGCATCCCTTACATTGAAAATAGCACTAATACACAGTCAATCCATAAGGTGGGAAACTAGTATAAGGTTCTTAGTCACTACTCAGGGGACTAATGCCTTTTGAGCACTCATCAAGCCCTTTAAGGCTCTAACCAATCCTACTAGGGGCTCTATATACCCAAAGGTACCTCCAAATTCTAAAGGTAACTATCAGCAAAGGCTAATGCTAGTTAGATCTTAGTGTTTAACCTTGATTGATTTATATAACGACCTAAGGGAAAAACCACTTTGAGTCACCTTGAGTTCTCTAGTGCGGGATGTATCTCAAGGCAGACCCGAAGGTAATGATGTAAAAAAAATGCAAAGAGCCCAAAGTGTTTCTTGTAACCCAGGATTGTAAAAAAGATGTAGGGGGTGAGGATACACACTTGGCTTGCTAGTCACAGTGAACACGGTAGACAATTTATAGCAATTTGATTTTAAGCCCAAAAAATGAAGTGTTTTGAAGATACAAGTTCATGTTTTAGATGCACCAACTTCAAATATTTGAGACTTTCAAACAAGAAATGCCATAAATCATCTGGTTGTCATTGCAATTAGAAAAGATGAAATGTTCAATTTTATGCACCAAAATGAAACTTGAAGATTGTAACCAAGTTTTAATGCACCAAATACAAATTTTCAAGTTGTCTTGTTCATTTTTATTGCACCAAAAGAAAGTGAGTTCATTTTAATAGCACCAAATATAAACATTCAAGTTGTCTTGTTCATTTTTAATGCACCAAAAAGAAAGTGGGTTCATTTTAAGAGCACCACATGTAAACATTCAAGTTGTCTTGTTCATTTTTAATGCACCAAAAGAAAGTGAGTTCACTTTAAAGAACACCAAATGCAAATGTTTTGAATACTTAAAAGAACATTTATAAAAAATGCTTTGAAAATTAAAAGGCCTTAGACCATTCGTCAAATCTTCAAGAAAATAGTTAGTTGTTCACACAAAAACACGCCATAACCCTGCAAGGGCTACACAAACAATGTTAGAAAATCTCACAAACATAACAAACAATCAGTAGTTAGGGTTAGATACTCTGTGAATTCAAGAAAATTTGTAAAAATTGACAAAAACTTCGAAAACAAGGTTGTAGCGAACCTGTTACTTGCAATAATGACCCTATATTTAGTGCAACTATGACTTTTCCAGATGATAGCAGCAATATTTTGGGTTAATAGTGGCTTTTTTTGTAAGGAAGCTAAGGTAGTGGAACAACTTCCTACACTAATCTTGAGAGGAGAATAATGCAAAACTTTTATAGATCTTTAATAGTTACATAAACTTAAACATAAATAAACATAAAAATCATGCATACCACAACATAGTGATTTACATGGGGAAAACCCTTTCAGAAGAAAAAACCCACACTCCAAAAGCTTCCCAATATATTATTTAGTAAAGCACAAAGATTACAATATACTTGCAAAGCAAGCTCCTTACAGGAGTATCACCAC
>VDFB02184938.1:0-17271 GCA_007258455.2 Sequoia sempervirens | reverse complement strand
AGATAGAGGTAGTTGGAAAATCAAATAATAATAGAAATTATTTGGTTTATGGAGGGAGGCCGACTTTTAGAAAATAATGGTTAAATTCCTAAACAACAATAAGACAAAAGAAAATAAATAATTATTTTAATAATTTACTTGTGGGATGAAAAGTGGGTTAAATGAATAGTTTTATTTAATTCAAGAAGAAAAGGATAATGAACAAATTAAATAATTAATGGTAAATATTTAATTGTAGGTGAAAATTTAAAATAAGTAATTGAATAAACTAGAAATTTATTTAATTATGGGAGGGAATAAGGATTAATTAGTGACATATTCAAATAAGTGTAAATTATTTATTCAAATAGTCATGGAGGAACACTTTAATTATGCGGGGGAGAAGTGTGGTCATCATAAAAAAATATGGTTTGCAGGTCTAGGCCACTTTTATGTGTTTACAGGTCCCATCAAAACCTATTTTACACCTCAAAAAAAACATTACTCTTTCATTAGCTAAGAAATAATCAATTTTTTAATTTATTTCTTCATAAATATCATGATCCTCTGTTCAAGTATAATGTCTCACTTTACTTCGAAAGAGTTAGTCAAGGAAAATAATTTTTGGCTATGAGCATTGTAATTTCCTTAACTAGGAATTATAAAAGGTCCTCTATGTGAAGGCTAGTTTAAGGACCCTCAATACATAAACAATAAATTTATACACAAGTATAGTTTATAATAATTAAGAGATCATGCAAATAAAAATCAATCACAAGTAACATATACATAAGAGTGAGCTTGGGATGTGGATGAAATGCCTTAAGTTGGCTCGTATGTGATGTACTAAGTTATCTTTAGTTGTTGCATTTTAAGGGAAAACCCTTATCCATGATGTAGTTTGATTTGAGAACATATGACTTGGCATCACTCTTTTTGAATAAGCTCTCATGTCTTCTTCATTGGCTACTTTAAAACAGATTGCTCACAACAATGGTGTTAGCAATCGCTTTAAATTGGGAGCATACATTGACATTATCTTTCGAAATTTCTCATGTTTCATTTGGCAATTTTCCTTCTTCTTGTGATGTGTCCTTTTCTTGGTGGTGTCATTGGGTTTAATTTCCTTCGACAGTGTGATATTTCTTTGATTTTTCCTCTCTTGGAGATATTAGGTATAATGTTCTCTAAGAAGAGACCTTACATGAATTAAGCAAAGATCCCTTTGAACAATCCTTTACATGCATAAATGTTCATAAGCACTTAACACAACTTGTTAGGCATTGTGAAGCTCAAAGTTTCAATTTTTGGTGCCCTATTGAAGTTATTAGAGGGATAGCTTTCATATGGTTAGTATGACGAGAAGCCTAAACATGGGAATGGCTTTCTCATTGTATGGTGGGAATTTGATATGGAGGCTTAACTTTCTCTCTAAGCCACCCTTTTGGATACTAACCCAACTTAATAGCCCGAATTTTCCCACTGCAGTGAGTGTGTGTTTTGAAAAAAAATATTGACCTCGTCCATCATTGGTATAGACTTTGAGGCTTGATCCACCTCTTTTTTTTTTCCTTTTCTTTCTTCTTTATGTCTTTGGCATTGTATGTTTGTGCATCTTAACGTTGCGTATCATACACCTTATGTGTGTCCCTTTTTACTTATGCTGGTTTGACCTAGGATCTTGGATCCTAGGAGCTTGGTTGCCTCCTTGATCTTCGTCATCCTATACCATCCACATTAGTACACTTGAATCCCTCTTGAATGTCTACTTTAGTGCAAGTTTGAAGCAAGTTCCTCCTGCGACTAAAGTGGGGGATAACTGTAGTAATAGAAAAAGTATACAATTTCCAATTTAATTTAGGAAATAATTAATATTAAAATGGTTTCCACGTTGCCTTATAGAAGATTATTATAGAGATCAAGAGGTATTTCATCATGTGAAATATTTAGGTCATCATGCATGTTGTTGAGCTAATGTGGTGATGTAGTATTGGTGATCAAGTTCAAGCATTCAAAGCCTTTATCCTATTCAAGTTTCATGATCGAGAGCTATACTCATTGAGGCCACTTCATGCTTGTTTTCATATTTGCAAACCAAGGTTTCAACAAGGTTTGGTGAGTTGTTACATGATTTTTTCATTCATCATTCCTCCATGCTTTCATATTTCATTTCAAGGTTTAATTACCAAAATGGGTTTGAATGAGGCAAACCCCTACTCCCCAACACAACAAAAATTTTCCCTCTTCATGTGTGAATTAAAAATCTTAGTGAATTGGAGAATGGAGATCCTTTGAAGAAAAAGTTGCAAACGTTGTCAAATATTTCAAGAAGTTGTCATATTCATAGAAACTCACCTACAAGCTGCAATGCATTCTCTCTCGTGACGAGATCAAAAAAAGATGAAACATATAGAAGTTTTAGTGAAACCCCACTGGGAATAAATCACCAGCCTTAGGCATATGAGTCTCAAGATACCTCATATTTTTCTAGTTTTCAGACATCTTGATTTGTAAATAGAAGTCCTAAATTCTAACGTGATTCTAGATTCTACACCCTTAGAAACAAATTGTAAAATTTAGGGTTTCTAATTCCGTTTAGAAATCTCCTATCCACATGCACTTTTTATGTTTCTCTATTTATTAATTTGATTTCATGTTTTAAGTTTATAGGGTTTAGTGCATTGGGGTTTGCATTTCTCCTTTGAAGCTTCATTTTAATAGTGAACCCCCTTTTTAATAACACCTAAGGAAACCTCCTAGCAGTCCCTTCCCTCAATTGATTGACTTGGTTGAGGGATCTAGGTTTTCCTAATGAACTAAGAGTGAAAGAGGTCCTAAGCACAGTTCCATCGATCCCAAAAGGTGGACACCCTATTTCCTTTAGTTCATGTACAACATTAGAGGAATTATTATTATTATTATTATTATTATTATTATTATGTGTTGTAGCAAATTATCATTTGAGAAAAAAAGTTATTAGGTCACTGTATGGTTTACTTAATAAAAGTTGATAGTTCCCCATCATTTAATCAAGTAAAATATTTAATTAAATTAACTTGGAAAAATTAAATGAATTAATCAGATATATTCAATTATATTCTTTTCAATATGAATGTTAAAACACATAATGCGATGACTACCTTGTGCGGATAACTTCACGCAATAGTTAAATTATAGAACATGGTTAAGTTAAAAAGGATAAATTCTCAAATCATCAAATCTATTTTAAGGAGTGACCTGGGAGTGTTAAATCCATTGCAATTGATTGAATTGTTATTAAATTCTTATGCTCATTTATATGCTTTCAATACCAATGAGTGCAGATAATATTATATCATGATGGCCATGATAAGATTTATATTTAGTTTTTTTTCATTAAAGAATTGGGTTTCCATGTCACTAAATGTTGGGCATGACATATTGCATCATAATAATATGCATTCATTTAATTCTATTTAATAATTAGAAATATGATTAAGTATTCTAGTTGCGTGAGAAGTTATTTTAGTAGAAATAAAAATTCTTAAGATAATTTTTTAATGCTATTATTTTTTTTATTCCAATATTAATTGATGGTTATCATTACTTTTATTCTTATGTGTGGTATTAGTGTCTATAGTTATTTATGGTTCTTTCACAAAATTAGATATAAATTTGTATTGCTAAATTGTTTGGCACACTTCTACAAGTATGAAGGTGATCCCTATAAGTGTGGATATGAACTTTTATGTAAATATAAACTTGTAACTTATAGGCTTGGTGTCACTACATTTTTCTTTCTAAGACTTATGGACCTTGATATATGTTCTTTGCTTCTAATAAAAGATATCATGTTTATAAATATCTTTAGAGAATTTATTAAATTACAAGGCCCGCGTGCTAGCCAATCAAATATCTTGATTGATTAATTTAGGAAATATGAACTAAGTTCAATAATAATAGGAAAGAATAGAATATGAAATGCTAAAAAGATCCTTTGTAATATTTTTGTATTTTTATTCTAAATGTGCTCATTGGCTTCCTAGATTACTAATTTTAAATTAGAGTTAATATTTAAACACACCATCCTAGCATGCAATATAAAATATTTTAGGTTTTCTAGTTGGCTAATAATGACTGGAAAGGAAGGGAAGCTTGAGTCTAAATTAAGAAAGCCAAATTTAAAGATTTTGGTTTTAACTCAATAATTAGGAAAGTGATTTAGATAAATTTTACATGCCGAAATCATTTGAACTAGCATGATCAATTAACAGTTTTAGAGATTAACTCTATGTCCTAAAGATGACAGATCAAAAGAAGAGGAAAAGATGATCTAATCGTGTATCAATTTTGATAAAAAGAAATATCATATTATACATTAATCTACAAATAAAAAGTAACCTAGCAATTTTAATCTCAAAACTTATGGAACAACTAATTGGTAAACAATTTTCACTATTACAATATAGTTTAGGCATGCTTTATAATTTTGGCGTTGTTTAGGTTGTTCAATTATACAATTAAAAACACGCATATGGAGAAATTAGATATTTATTTATTATAATTTAAAATGTTGAATTTATAAAAAGTAAAATAAAGTTTTTCGTAGTTTTAAATTTTTTTGAATAAATGTTTTTATTCGAAAATTATAATAAAATTTCCCTTTTCATATCAAATTCCATTTAATATTGAACATATTTAAATGGAATGACTGGATACAAATACATATGTTCAAGTAATATATATTTTGTTTTAAGCTCAACTTATAATCCAATACCTTTTGTTATTATTTTATTACTATTAAAATCTATTTCCATAATCAAGATGATCATGTTACTACTTACACACATTCCACATAGTCCTGGTATTAAAATTGTGTAAAGTAGCCTAAACATTTGTAAATTTTCCCCATTTTAGTGAAAGCATTGCAATATCCATCACTCTCACTCTGACCTAGAATTTTAGTCACCCCTATCCATTATATAAATATTTTATGATGGTTTAGCCATATAAATTGCTTTAATTCAATATTTTAAGAAAAATATAAATTGTCAAATAATATGTTTAATTTATGAAAAAATAGTGTAAACATTCTTTATTAAAATACTTTTATCTATTGCACTAAACATATACATTAAATTTGAGAAAAATAAACATCCATCTTTAATAAAGTAATGGAAATTATTGAGTTAAATGATATTAGAATGAAAACAGAATAAAGAAAATATTTTTTTCCCTTGCTAAAAACTTGCATGATTATCACATTCTCAATAGTCACCATCAAAGCATGCATATTTTTTTTAAAACAAACGAAAATCCTATTTATGTCAAATTAGTGTTATATATATATATATGAAAACAATGATAATTATTAGTAATAAATGAAAAAATCTTTAATTTACTCTAACCATTCACAACAAGTTTCTAAATACATATTAAAAATATTCAAGATAATTTAATTAAAACTATTTTATAAACAAGATTAATTATATTTTATCTTTGAAAATATTCCAAATAATATGAATTTTTATAATAAATATCCTAAACCGGTGTAATTAATATAGAACAATTAAAACCATTACTAATAAATGTAAAATCTTAAATTTATCATTGCACATAAATTTCTAAATTCATATTAAAAAATGTTTGAAATAATCTTACAAAAAATATTCTAAAAATTTAAAATAATTATATTTTATGTTTGAAAATATTTTGAATTAAGACATTTTCTACAAAATAATATTAATATTATAAATTAAATTATTATTTTAAATTTATCTATAATAAATTTTGAAATTTTACTTTTGTAAAAAAATATATAACAAGTCAAACTATATGACGTAATAAATTGTAAAATTGTAATATACTTAAAAGGGTCACAGACCATAAAATTTCACACCTGCTCTTTCTTTTTCAACTCATCATGTAAGAAACGTCAATCAATCCAACCCTGTGAAAATACACCTTTGACTGAAAAATACAATCAATTCAAAAATGCGTTTTCAGAAATAAATAGACAATATTCACGATGCGAAACAGTGTCGTAATTTTAATGTTTACGTAAGTCAATAGAATATGACATCCGTCACTCTCGCTTGGTCGGCTCGTTATGTGAGTATGTGTCGGGTCGACACAGTTTGCCTTTTAAAATCTCCAGAGGGAATTGTCCTCGGTTATGTCCATCCACTTCAAAATTGAGCTAAACGAGTTGAAATCTCCACACGGGAAATGCACAGATTCATTCCATCGGAGGGCTAAGTACACGTGAAACTTGTGTATCAGTAAACCTTAGCCTATAAATTTTCGACGAATGACAACAATTCTATCAAAAAACAAATCTCATCTTTGTTGGGTGATAATCGAGCGAGGCAGGGTTTTGCTTCTCTTTCCATAAGATGGATCACGCTTCTATGTTCAACGCCTCTTCTTCTTCGTTGTCTTCCACTGCATTCTTCTGGAATGGAAGAAACAAGGTTCAGCACGATCCGATCGATACTGATTTTGTCGCGCTCTTGTGTAATTACACCATACCCATCTTTCCCACTCTTGCAATTCTTGTCATTATATCTGCTGTATTTTTCCATTTAGTGAAGTCATCAACACGCCAAAGTTCTGTGGCTTTGCCTCCAGGGCCACAACCCTGGCCACTAGTTGGCAATCTGCCCGAGTTAGTGCGCAATGGACCCGGTTACAAGTGGGTTCACTCTCTCCTCCACAGTTATGCTACTCCCATCCTGTAATACCGGGCCCAACTCATTATTTGTTTCTCGCCAAGCGCTGTCTCTTCAGCTTCTCAAATACGTCTTTATATTTGCTGCTGTATCATTTGTATTGAGTTGTTGTTGCTAATAATATATTCCTCTGCTCTTAGTGTGGACGTAGCCATTAATGGTGAACCACGATAAAATATCTGTGTCATCTCTTGTCTATTTCTGTACATTGTTTTATTCTTTGTTTTTGCATCTTCGTCTATACTCTGCTTAAACTTTTCAATTGGTATCAGAGCTGTACGGTGACGGTATAGCTGATTGGGAAATTGGTGATGAATTTCCTGAACTATGGAGGAAGCGAAGATAGAGAAATTCTCGGGTCAGAATTTCGGTTTGTGGAAGGTGCAAATGGAGTCGTTGCTGATAAAGCAAGACCTCTCACTCGCGCTAGAAGGGAAAGCGAAGAAGCCAAGTTCTATGACAGATGAGGAGTGGGAGAAGCTGGACAGGAAGGCAAAGGCGACAATTTTCCTCTCGCTGTCCAGTAATGTATTGTTCAATGTCTCAACAGAAAAAACTTCGAAGGAATTGTGGGATAAACTTTCTTCGATGTACGAGATGGCTTCAGCGTCTAATAAAGTTTTTATTATGAAAAGGTTGTATAACCTGAAAATGAAAGAAGGTGGAATTGTGTCCAACCACCTTAATGATTTTAATACGCTGGTTACTCAGTTAGTTTCAGTGGGCATCAGTCTGGATGATGAAATTAAAGCAATTTTATTGCTGTGTTCGCTACCGAACAGCTGGGAAGGAGTTGTTATGGCTGTGAGTACTTCTGTGGCTGCGAAAAATAAATTGAAGTTTGATGATGTTGCTGCTACTCTTCTCAGCGAAGATATGCGAAGGAAGAACCAAGAGAACTCTTCAGGCGAAGCTCTAACTGCTGTTAGTAGAGGAAGGCCTCGTCATAGAGGCAAAGACAATAATAGGAGAAGATCTAAATCTGCAAAAAGATCAAAATCCAGAGGCAGAATTGGCGACTGCTGGTTTTGTGGTAAGCCTGGTCATACTAAAAAAGATTGTTATTCCTATAAGAAGGCACAAGAAAAGGTTAAAGACAGCGAGGTTAATGCTGTTTATGAACACAATGATAGTGTTTTGGTTTTGTCCGTAAGTGAAGTTACTTCAAACTTGTGGGTTTTAGATTCGGGTGCATCTTTTCATGCTACCTCTTGTACGGATGCCTTCTCTAATTATCAGGCAGGACAGTTTGGGAATGTTTATTTGGGGGATAACAAATCTTTAGAGATCGTTGGTAAAGGGGATGTTCTCTTACAATCCAAGAATGGTACCACATGGCTTTTGCAAGATGTTAGACATATTCCAAAACTCAAGAAGAACTTGATTTCTATCAGCCAACTTTTTTCACAAGACTGCAATACTTTTTTCTTTCCGGATTCGTGGAAAGTCAATAAGGGTGCTCTGCAGATTGCCAAAGGAGATAGAGTGGGCAGCTTATATGTTTTTGAGAATGATTCTCAAGTGGGAGCTGCTATGGCATTGACAAACAATGAGACCGTACTTTGGCACCAACGTCTTGGACACATGAGTAAAAAAGGTCTTGAAGTGATGGTTAGAAGAGATCAATTACCGGGTTTGCAATCAGTGGATTTGGACTTTTGCCAACATTGTCTTTATGGCAAACAGAAAAGGGTCAGCTTCTTGAAGACGGGACGTGAAAAGCATACTTCACCTTTGGAACTTGTCTACTCGGATGTCTTTGGACCAACTGAGGTAACTTCTCTTGGAGGGGCAAATTATTTTGTAACTTTCCTTGATGACTGCACTAGGAAAGTTTGGATTTTTATGATTAATAGGAAGTCTGAAGTTTTTAGCAAATTCAAAATTTTTAAAGCCTTGGTTGAAAATCAAAGTGGACACAACATCAAATGTTTGCAAACAGATAACGGTGGTGAATTTTGTTCACTAGAATTTGATAATTTTTGTGCTGAGAATGGTATTCGGAGGATCAAAATTGTTTCGTTTACGCCTCAAGAAAATGGGGCTCCAGAGAGGTTAAATAGAACAATATTGGAGAAAGCACGTTGTATGCTTTCTAATGCTGGACTGGGCAAAGAATTCTGGGCTGAAGCTTGAAACACGTCAGTTTATTTAATTAATCGAAGCCCATCATCGCGGTTAGATTTTGGTATTCCAGAGGAGGAGTGGCTTGGAAAGCGGATCTCCTATTCACATCTTCGGGTGTTTGGATGTGAAGAATTTGTTCTTATTCCCAAGGAGAAAAGATCCAAATTGGACCCAAAATCTCAGAAGTGCATTCTTGTTGGATACGGCGAAGATCAGTATGGATTTCGGTTGTGGGATCCTGTCGCCAATAAAATTACTCGCAGCAGGGATGCGGTTTTTAATGAGCATGTTTTTCCAGCTTTGCAGACACAGGTAGTAATTACTAAGGAGTATGTTCCTTTCTCAGTTCATGGCAATGTTTATTCAAATGGATCACCAGGAGGTAATTTACAGGCTGGTAATGTAGGTGGAATTACTTATTCACCCACCTCTGTTTTATCCCCTGTTCCTTCTATGTCTTCATCTCTGTTTTCTCCTAATGATGCTACGCAGTCATTGTTTGAGCAGTGTTCTGGCTGTGATTCGCAGCCTTCCAATACTGGTGAATTATAGACTTCATCTTGTGTTGCGCCAACCCCTATTCCCTTTAATTCTGCACATTATGTGCCTTGTTCTATTGCTCCGCAGCCTTCGCACCATTCTTCAGGGTCTTCATCGCTGTCTTCAGCGCATCCTTCATATAATTCACAGCCTTCTATACAGAATGGGCGTCCCTCACATGCTTCACAGCCTTCCTCACATGATTCACAGCCTCCAAGACAAGGTCCGCGGTCTTCCCTGTTTCCTGCGCCAGCTTCAGATCACGGGCTGCCAGTTTTTGATCCCACGCGGGCTTCAGGGAATGAGTCGCCCCTAGATCAATCATTAGATACGCCTATACACTTTGCTCAGTAGCTTATACATGACAAGCCGCCCCTAGACCATTCATTAGATACGCCTACAATGCAGCATCCTCAAGTTCATTTTCAACCACAACCTCAGTCGATTAGTATGCAGGGGCAGATGATTGATGATCAAGCACAGGGGATTATGCAATCAGGTGATATACAGAGGCACAGTCTTGAAGATCATGTTTTGAATAGAGGTTTTTTGCAAAACGAGGTAACCAGTATTCAAAATCAACTACAACGAATGAATCTGGATGATTCTAATTTGCCACAAGAGGGTCCTCAGTTACGGAGGTCTACCCGGGAGAAGAGATGTCCTTCAAAATTTTTTGATTATGACTTATTGTTTTCAGAAGAGGCTGAGCCTGAGCTTTTACTCTCCGATCAACCTGAACCGGCTACTTTCAAAGAAGCGTGTCAGGCAGTTGATTCTGATAAATGGTTTGATGCAATGCAAGATGAAATGACTTCGTTGCAGGCTAACAACACTTGGGACTTAGTGCCACTTCCGCCTAACTGCAGACCCTTGAAAAATCGTTGGGTGTATAAGTTGAAAGAAGAGGATGCAGGCAGGAAACGTTATCGTGCCAGGCTGGTTGTCAAAGGGTATGCTCAACAGAAAGGCATTGATTTTAATGAGATTTTCTCTCCAGTTGTGAGAATGAATACAATACGGGCAGTTTTGGGTGTGGTTGCAGTTTGGGATCTTGAACTTGACCAATTGGACGTCAAGACAACTTTTCTACATGGTGATGTTGCTGAAGAGTTGTACATGGAGCAGCCAGAAGGTTTTAAACAACAAGGACATGAAAATCTTTATTGCAGGATGAAGCGCAGCTTGTATGGGCTCAAACAAGCCCCGCGACAGTGGTATATCAAATTTGATCGCTTCATGATTGAGCACAAGTTTGTCAGGTGCGACGCAGATCCATGTGTTTATTACAAGCAGATTTCTACTGGTGAATTTGTTATTCTCTTGCTTTATGTAGATGACATGTTAGTCGCTGGTACTAGTAAGAGGATCGTTTCTGAGTTGAAGGAGCAATTAGCTACACGGTTTGCTATGAAAGATTTAGGTGCAGCCAAGAAGATTCTTGGCATGACGATTAGTAGAGATAGACGAAAGAAAGAACTATTATTATCACAAGAGGCATATCTTAACAAGGTTATTGATAGATTTGGTATGGCTGATGCAAAAGTTGTTTCTCTTCCTCTTGCTGATCATTTTCGTTTGTCTTCTGATTTGAGTCCAAAAACCCAAGAGGATAAAGACTTTATGGAGAATATTCCTTATCGATCTGCAGTTGGCAGTATTATGTATGCCATGGTTTCCACTCGTCCTGATATTGCTCATGCAGTGGGAGTTGTGAGCAGGTTTATGAGCAATCCCGGAAAGTCTCATTGGGAAGCAGTCAAATGGATTTTAAGGTATCTTAAAGGTACTGCTGGTTATGCTTTGTGTTTTGGTGGAAATAATGTTCAGCTGCAAGGTTTCACTGATTCTGATCTTGGCGGAGATTTGGATACACGCCGGTCTACCACTGGCTATGTTTTCTTATTTGCTGGTGCAGCCATTAGTTGGGTCTCAAGGCTGCAACATTCTGTTGCTCTTTCTTCTGCTGAAGCTGAGTATTTGGCTCTTTCCGAAGGTGCTAGGGAGATGATTTGGTTACAGCTATTGTTTAGTGATTTGAGGTGTCAACAACGTGAGTATGTTCTGTTTTGTGATAGCCGTAGTGCCATTTTTATGGCTCACAATCATTCATCTCAGCAGCGTTCCAAACACATTGATCGTCATGCTCATTACGTTCGTCAAGTGGTTGAAGAGGGCAAGTTAAAAGTTGTAAAAATTGACACAAAAGTCAATCCGGCGGATATTTTCACCAAAGTTGTTGGCAAAGAGAAGTTCGAATGTGCTAGGACTTCTCTTGGTCTGGTTAAGAAGAAGTAACAGTGAATTTTAGAGCAGGGGAATGATTGGCGAGTTGCAGTATCCGTTGGTCTTCAAGTGGGAGATTTGTTAAGCGCTGAAGCCCAACGGTCATTATTTGTTTCCCGCCAAGCGCTGTCTCTTCAGCTTCTCAAATACGTCTTTATATTTGCTGCTGTATCATTTGTATTGAGTTGTTGTTGCTAATAATATATTCCTCTGCTCTTAGTGTGGACGTAGCCATTAATGGTGAACCACGATAAAATATCTATGATCTTTGTCTATCTGTACATTGTTTTATTCTTTGTTTTTGCATCTTGTCTATACCGCTTAAACTTTTCACGCTTCGCCTAGGAAGCGTCCACGTCATTGCTGTTAATAGGCCGGACATAGCAAGAGAGTTCCTTAAGAAACAAGATGCTATATTTGCTTCTCGCCCCATCACGATGGCTTCTGAATACTGCAGCAGAGGATTTCTATCCGTCGCACTGGTTCCTTGGGGAGATCAGTGGAAGAAAATGAGGCGTGCGCTTGCGTCGGAGGTGTTAACAACCTCACGCTTTAAGTGGTTGCAAGGCAAGCGGATGGAGGAGGCCGACAATCTGGTCCATTGGATATGGAACCAATGCACCGCTCAATCGCACGCACAACCCAAGACTTTAATTAACGTAAGAAGTGCTGTGAGGCACTACAGCGCAAATGTGATCAGAAAGCTCCTCTTCAACAGGCGCTACTTTGCAAGTGGAGGTGGTAATAAGGATGGAGGTCCCGGTGCAGAGGAGGAAGAGTACGTAGAAGCACTATTCAAGGCGTTGTCACTTTTGTTTAATATGTGCGTCTCTGATTACATGCCGTGTTTGAGGTGGCTGGATATCGGAGGCAATGAGAAGGCCATGAAAAAAGCCATCCACACTGTGGATAAATATCACACACCACTCATCGAAGAAAGATTTCGTTTGAGGCGCGAATGTACCTCTTTAGAGGAACCGCAAGACTTGTTGGACGTCCTGATTTCTATAAAAGACTCCTCTGACGGCAAACCCTTGCTCAGCCTGGAAGAGATCAAATCTCAAGCGACGGTAATTGTCAATAACAATTATCAATAATTAGTGTGGCCATATTGTAATTAAAGTCATCTATATATATTTTAATTAAACTAACGCTAATCTAATGTGCAGGAATTGACATTGGCGGCAGTTGATAATCCGTCGAATGCCGTGGAATGGGCTTTAGCAGAGATGCTGTTGCAGCCGGAGATAATGCAGAAAGCCGTGCAGGAGATCGACACAGTCGTGGGCAAAGATCGGTTAGTAGAGGAATCGGACCTTATGCAGCTGGTGTACGTGAAGGCGTGTGCAAAGGAGGCGCTGAGGTTACATCCGGTGGCACCCTTCAACCTTCCTCACATGTCCATGGAGGACAGCACAGTGGCTGGGTACCACATTCCCAAGGGCAGTCACGTAATACTGAGCCGCGGGGGATTGGGGCGAAGCCCATGCGTATGGGAAGACCCTCTGCGCTTCTGCCCCGATCGTTTCATGAAAGATGGCAGTGATGTGGGTGTTGAGTTGAGCGACCCTCAGCTACGCCTCCTTTCTTTCAGCACTGGAAGGCGGGGATGCATGGGAGCTGTCCTCGGCACTTCAATGACAGTGATGCTCTTAGCCCGTCTGCTGAACTGCTTCCACTGGTCCACTGATTCCGTGGCACCCATTCACCTTCAAGAAGGTCCGCATGATCTCTTTATGGCCACCCCTCTCCATGCAATCGCAACCCCTCGCCTTCCCCGCCACCTCTATCCATAACCATTGAAGAAATAAAATATCTGAAACAGAAAAAATAGAGTGTAGTAAATAAAACAAAATGTTTGCTTCTTCATACATAATTTTAGAAGTATTTAGAATGGTTAATAAAACTTCTAAAGAGAAAAGTATAAAAGAAAAGAAAAGGAAGGTTGCATATGCTGGAATGTTTCATAGACTGTGATTTTTTAGATACATTTCATAAATAAATATTATTTCTAAATAGTGGAGTCTTTTGGATACATTCTATTAATAAACATTATTTTCAACACCTCTCATAATATTTATTTAGAGAAAGATAATCACAACATTTATTATATTAATAATTGTATAGCAACTTCTTTTAGATATAACATGTCCCATTGACAAATTTCTCTATAGTAATGCTTTGGTAAATATGTCAACACTTTAATCTTCTATTTCACAAAACTTTAACTCTATTACTTGTTTTTCAATCAAGTCATGAGCAAAGTGATGATGTACTTCTATGTGTTTGGATCCAACATGATATAAGATTTTCTTCTAGCTTAATGGTGCTTTAACTATCACAAAATATAATAGTTGGACAATCTTGTGGTTGTTGTGTTTCTTCAACTAGTCTTTTAAGCCATCACACTACATGGTATGCCTTTGATGAACCAATGTACTTAGCTTATGTGGATGATAGTGATATTGTTGATTACTTCTTACAAGTCCATGAAATTCGTCTTGAACCAAGATGAAAAATATATCGAAAAGTTTTTTTTTTTTTTGTCATAGTAGCCACTTGCATAACAAGAATGTGAATATCCTAATAGAATAGGCTCTCCTCATATTTAGATTCAAATTCATGTTGATAAGTACTTGAATGTATTTTAGTATTCTTTTAGCTACTGTCCAATATTAAATATGTGGATCTTTCATGTACCTAGATACAATGCCAACTGCATATGCAATATCTGCTCTCGTTATAGTGAGATACATTAAGAGACTTCCAAAGATTTGTCTAAACAATTCGCCATCTAACTTATTTTGAGTGGTATTAGCACTCAATTTTAATCCTACTTCTCATGGTGTACTAGATGGTTTGTACTCCACATTACATTTTCTCAATACATCAAGAGAATATTTGATTTGAGAAATCATGATCCTTCCTTCTTCTTGAAATATTTGCATATCCAAAAAGTAGTGCATCAATCCTAGGTTAGTTATTTCAAAATATTTTTTAGGTTGATCCTTCATATTTTTAATGTACTGTGTGTGATCTCTTATAACGATTAAATCATCTACATATAGTACAAAAATAGCAATTTTACTATCACTATCCTTTACATAAACATCTAGAGTGTGTGGAATCAGTTATGGATGTTATCCCCTTAGGTTTAAAATGTCTTATGTGGGATAAAACAAGACAATTATATACCTCCAGTTTCCTTTTCGTTGGTAAGAGAATTTTAAAATATACAAAAACACTACTAACTAATTCATTCAAAATCATGAAGGATCTTTAAATCTTAGTTTAGAAAAAGATATATTTTTATAGGTATGACCACTTGTTTACTTGAGAGGTATTGTATTGTTAACATAGAATCCTAATTTATAGTAAGATTTGTGAGGCTTTCTTTCACAACAACAAGAAGTTTGAACTTGCATCTCATAAATTCAATAATATTTTTGGAGGCTTGTCCAAGGTTTATGCTTAAATATAATGTCTTTAAATTTAAGATATAGAACATGACACAACACCAATAACAACAATATTAATATTGGCCCTAAGGTGTGCTAAAAATATAGGGTAGGTTTTTTCAAATAAATTTTTAGAGAGGGATAGCTAATAGAGAGTCAATAGTAAATATCAAAACTTTATATTTTTTAGTAAAATCAAGCTTTTCACTAGACAACACGTTTATATTTTTCTTTTTATTCAAGAAAGATTTAATATTTTATGTTATAACCAGCTGAATTTTGTATATCAATATACCCTTTGTGGTAGTTTATTTAAATTTTATTTAATTCTCATCAATCATAATGAGCCATATACAAAAGATGTTAGCATTACTATTAATATGGTTATAGTACATTGTGTATAGTGGCAGGTGTGCAGGCGTATATAGTTAACTATATGCAATTATTTCATTCAACTACTCACTTATTTTGATTGTGTAAATTCTTACTAACTCAATCCTTCGTATTTTCCAACATTTGGTATCAAAGCATGTAATCAGACTAGGGACTCGTAGTCAAAGGTTTGATGATCTATAGAAAATCGTATAGTTGTACTTGAAGGGGCTCCAAAAGGTAATCTTCCACAGGCGCTCCCCTTTAATCACTTGGTTGTTAGCTTCAATGTCAGGTAGCCCATATCAGACCATATGGAAATATTTGTGGGTATATGGAATGTGTGAATAGGAGAGAACAATGGCTACACATCGAGGAGGACGTACGATGCAAGATGCCATTTTATTGTTGAGGATGGATTCCTTTCTCTGAGGAGATGAAGTGAGACCCGTAGTAAGAGACTATTTCTATGCACAGTGTGGTTATGACTAAATCTTATTGCAAAAACAATGCATAAAATACACATGATTTCCCTTTCTTGGTATTTTCATACAAAAATCCAGCCTAAAATGGTTTTTTTCTCTGGTGAGTGAGTAGTAGTTTGAATCTGATTTAAATAATGTGGATCTATGGTATGATCAATGCCTGCATATAGATTTCAACTTTTGAATGTTTGGTGGTTACATTTCAACTCTTGAACATTTGGTGTTTAATGATAACTGCAACAATGTTGGTGAGTTGAAATTTGTGCACGCCGACTTCGTTGATGAATGATAAGGAAAGTAAAGGTGTTTTTGAAAGAAAAGCTAGGTATAGGCGAACATCTGAGTTCATAATCTTCGGTCTTTCTGTAAGTGCCTCATAAATTCTTTGTACTATAGGGAGGCATATTTCTAAACGTATGTGTAAGCTTATTTTATGCAAAATTGATTGTGAGGGTGCTCAAGATTCGAGCAAGATTAATTATTAGAATGAAAAGGATATACTCCTCAATCAATAATTTTTAGGAAAATGTTTGTAAGGGTGCATTATTTGTTAAAGCTGAGTTTCTTTTTGCTATTAGTTCATTCACGATGAATGGTGTATCTACTAAAGGAGTTAATCAATTTTATGTGAGTGGACTTGATGTAAGAAACACTGTTGATACATACTTTGAAAGGGAGGTTATGAAGAAGAAAAGACTATGTTGTTTTTCTTTGAGGTTGAGGAAAAATCAACAAAGCATGTAGCTCCACATAGAAATAGGGATTAGAAGGCATTAGTTGAACATTTACTAAAGGTGGAAGAATTTATTCTTGATTGGAAACATTACTTGCATACTACATTTTCTCTAAAATCAAGAATGAAGCTTCATAAGTTTGTACCTTGAGCCTTCAACATTGGAGGTTGGTGGCACCTGAGGATGGAGGAATTTCCACCATCTCAAGTTACCTTCTCACTTAGAGATGATGCTCTGCAAGAGAATCAATTTTGGCTTTAATTTCTTGCTTTCCCTATTATTGTTGATAGATTTAAAGAATACGTATATTGTGAAGTTTGATTTTTGGAGACAGGTAAAGGGTTTCGTGAAGAGCTCTATATGGATAGTTTCCCAGAGAGTTCATGAGACTATGAAAAAGGATTATACCTTTACAAAGGTCAAGGAGACAACTCGGAGGATGGTTTTCCAATAATTGCAGTTCAGACCAAGGATTATACCTTTACGAGGGTCAAGAAGACAAGTTGGAGGATGGTTTAAATCCAATAATTATGCTTTGGACCAAGGAGTCTACCTTTATGAGGGTCAAGAAGACAACTTG